>BSAI01000207.1:20795552-20863891 GCA_036245035.1 Adrianichthys oophorus
TATATATATATATAGGAAATACTTTGAAACCAATGTGTGAAATTGTCACAATTTTACCTGGATTTTCTGTTTCTATCACAAAATGAAGAGTGGAGATAGGAGAAATGCAAAATAGGAAAACGTTTGGTTCAGTTTTAGCAAAAGCAGAAAAATTGCTGGTTTATTTAAATATTTTAAGGAAACAATCATGGTTTTACAAACATTAAATGCCTGCCAAAACTGTGTAACATGCATGGTGATGAAGTAGGAAAAAACATCACTTGTGATGTCAGTTGGAACAATGCAGAACTGTGGAAAACATGCTAACATCTAGAACCTAATCCTTTGTTTCTAGGAGTGCGCTGAAAGCGTTTACTCAGTAAAATGCCCTCCAATGCTATTTGTGGCAGAACGGTGTGTGAGACAGCGCTGGATATGGGTTGTGTGTCTTTTGTGTGGGAATCTGCATGCGCGTGTGAGAATGTGAGTGCTTAACTAACGGCAGTCTCATCTCAGCACTCCTGGTTCAAGACACATGGTCAGCATATGTGCAAACGCGCACACTCCTCCTCTGCACAAGCCCACAAACCCATGTTCTCTCTTTTTTCTGAAGACAAAAAACATCTCAGATAATAAGAAAAAAAAATCTTCTCCCTGCAGCCGCATCAGGTGCAGGATGAAAGTTAAGCCTAGATTTAATCATGAAGAACAAAAGAGTGTTTTAATGCTTATCTGTGGCAAATGAGCTGGCAAATGTGACTAAAGTAAACAAATTCTTGAATTCCTCACTATACAAAGTGAGATTACTAGGCCTTTGAATTCATTCCTGTATTTTTATTTTTTTTTTAGTATTTCAAGACAATAAATTCCTGTTTTTGCTAAAAAGAATATAGGCCCTTTCCCTCATCTTTCAAAGAGCTATTTTTTTTTTCTCTGAGGTCATACATGTCTTCAGAAACAATTTAAAGGTTGTGTTGAGTGATGACATAATGTGTCATTTGAAGCATAGATGTTGCAAAATTCTAGGATACGACAAAAATGCAAAAAAGAATGCAACGTTTGAGTGCAGGAAAAACCTGCATGATTCTGCAAAACCTGCAGGAAGCAAATTCACCAAAGCAGTGAAGCGATGAGTGCTCTACAGAAGTCAAGCTTACATCAGCTTTCACCACAAAGCCACAAGCATTTATTTTTATGTTATTTTTCCCCCCCTTTTATACACATATTAGTGTTCCCGTTGATGGATGGGAGTTAACTTTGCCCTCAGGAGCTCTGTCGTGCTGATCCTGTAATGCATGCTGCAGTTTCTAAGCCCATTGTTTGACACTGAGCTGTCAGCTGATAGCCAGGCTCGCTCAGTGGTATTGTGGGGTAATGAAGAAATTTCATACGGACTGTTTTTCTCTGTGAACGGCTCATTTTGCTCATATTTGAGTGGAAACAACATAAATTCCAGTCATGCTTTCACTCATGTGCTCGCATTTAGCAAATGATTTTGCAGACAGCGAGGATACATGCATGTGAAGACTGTTGTCTGAGACTCTAAATGGGGATTCTTTGCAAATTTATAATATAATCCAATAGGTTTGTGAAAATGCTTTGTGTGGGGAGGCCTGCTTCACTGCAAGCAGTTTCTATTATGATGCTCTTCCTGCCTACCACGGGGTTACATAAGGCTAAAAACCATGACACTGTGTTGTTTCCACAGAAAAACAAAAACTATCCAGACTCATTTTTACAATTTTATTATTTTTTCCATTAGGCAACACAATATAATGGAATGCCCAACACCTGAAGTGCATGCAGTTTCATTTTACTGTTAAAGAACCTTTAATGGAAACCAGGGCAGCGCAGAGAATGCAGTATTTGAGCTGTCCATTTAGGGAGATTTTAACTAGTATAATTTTAGAGTAAGTTACAAGGCTAATTGTCTTAAGTAAACAGAACATGCCTTCCCGTTATACTTGCTTTTTTTATTTCTTTTCGGAAATGTGCCAGCTTTTTTTTGGTCCCATAAAGCCCACAGCTCAGCCTTTTCTGATTTTTATCTGCAGTTGACTCGGGTGTGTGCGTTACCTGTTTTGAAGAAAATACGTGTGACATTTGAGCATGGCACAGGGCAGAAAGACAGGCCATCATTGGGACGGGACTGTCGGCTGTTTGTTTAATACCTTTCCCACTGTGAAAGTCTCCCTGAAACAGGTGCAGTAAATATCCCCATTGATCCAGAGGCAAGGGGCCCTATGATGATGTAGTGGCGAGGAGCCTTGGAAGTAAATCTAACCGACAGTAATCCAATCCCATTCTCAAGGCTGTAGGATCTGAGATAGGTGCTTTAAATCCAAAAGTGTACCTTTTTTTCTAGAACATTTTCACCTTTGTTGATGCTGCTTTTATTGTTTTTGCACCTTCACGTCTCAGCAATAGAGTAACCTCATAGCTTTGGTGAAGTGCCTTTTTTTTTTTTTTACCATCCTTTATGTATTTTTTTGAGTTGCAAGCCCTTTAAGGAGGCCACAAATTCTTTCTCTTTCCCATTTCACTGTCAAATTCACTCACCCTCTGCTTGCTCTTCTGAAGCATGTGCATCCACTTGAAGTTGAAGTTCTTCAGTAGAGACAGTGTGAAAGGAATGGGTGTGTCCTTTATGTGCATGATCACAATCACACTCCTCAAGTAATCTGTTTTTTTTTTGTGAAATGTGGAGGGATCCTGCACTGGGAGCTCTAAATCCCCATTTGGCTGGAATTCCCGTTAATGACTAAACCCGGCCTGCATAGTGCTGAACTTCCTGCTTGGCTGCTTCAACAAGTGTTAGTTTTCAGATGGGCTTTTAAAGACCAGCTCCAATGGAAATGGCGTTTTTCATGTTTTTAACAAAAGATGGAGGGCATAAAGAAAATTTAAACTGAACTTATGAATATTTATTTATTCAGTTTTTTTGTGAATCAGGAGCAGATGAAAAAATTGATATATCCAATATTGCTCACCATTTTTGTTGCATGTAAAGTTAGGTTGGGGTTGTGAGGCGCTGTAAGCTCGTGGGATAAGGTCTTTAAAGGACCACTTTGATGAAAATCATCTTTTTTGTGATTTTAACATGTTTTTTGTAGCCTTTTTTTCACAATAAAGAACCTAGATAAAATTATATACGATTAAAACTGTGCGTCTGAATACTTATTAATTCAAATCATGCAGATGCAAATCAACATGAAGCAAAATCCGTCACAAATGCATCCTGATACATGCGCCACCATTTTGAAACCAGTCGACAGTGATTGGTCCAAGTTGGTCTGAGTCACGTTTTTAGGGAACTACTTACACCTCTTCCACTGAAAGCAGGCTCACAATCTGTCAATCATACGTGAGACCAGGTAGGCACCACGTTTTAATGAGGCATCTGATTGGTCATTTTATAACTTGAATAACTTGTGATAAAGAAATAATATCTTGAAAAAAAATTGCATTAAAACGATGTTATTAAAAATGTATCAGAGCAAGAATGGTTATTCTGACGAATAAAATGGCTGAGTAATAACTGTCTATTTCTCTATGGAAGTCTATGGAATTTGACTTCTTGGAAACAGAAGGTACCTTCTATTTGGGAACACCAGAAGGGAGGGGTTGAGCTGTCCATTGTTTTTACAGTCTATGGCTTCCACCAACCAACTTTCTTCGTGCTCAGCTTGTTTTCCAAACGTTATCTCCATCAGTTCAGGAGGGTGGGAGGTGTGAAAGGGCTTGGGGGTTATGTGTGGATCCTGAGCGAGTATTTTTATATTTTCATGTTTGTTTTTATATGATTTGTTTTGGTTTATTTTGTTTTGGTGTAAAGCACTTTGTGTCTTGTTGCGTATCACAAGTGCTATTTAAATAAAGATTGATTTGCTGCTCCTTATTGGTTTAACACACCTGATCCAGATAATCATTGGCAGATAAGGCAGAATTTCTGGAAAACCAGCTGGAGGCTTCAAAATGGTTCCATGGAAACCTTTGGGCCAAAGGACCTGATTATTTTCCCTACCTCTCTTATGACCAAAAGCAGACCTAGAAATGTATTTCTTTAATCACTTTTGAAAAGCATGAGCACAATTAATTAAGCCTCTCTTTTAGCAACTGTGTCGCACACAAAACCTTACTAATGGTTAGATCAGGGGTGTCTCTGATCTCACTGGCCTCTAAGGCCAGTGTCCTGCATGTTTTCTAACTAACCTTTTCTGATTTGCCCTTGAGGACTTGAGTTTGACACCCCTGGGTTAGAGGCTGTTACCTTCCTTTCTAAGACAATTTTGTTTCCTTCCTCGCATTTACTTTCCACACCTACAGTTGAATATTTGACATGTAGAAATGCCGTGGATGAAAAATCAAGTCAATGTTACTTTTTGGCAGATCTTGCACATCCCGTTGTTGTTGCTTTAGCTTAAGGCCCATTGGCCCAAATTTAGATTTCATGGAAACCATTAACACTTTAAAAAACTGCATGAAAAAAACAGTAGTAGTGACCTCTCATGACGTTGGAAATCACGGGGATATTGCGGGCATGCATCACCAGCTACACTGACCTCATAGCAGTTTCCATCACAATCACACCTGAATGTAACTCAACTGGAAACATAACCGATGACTCAATGCCATTGCTATGAAAACACTAATAACCCTTTAATACTGCTTATTTCAAAGAGAACAAAGAGAAGCACTGAAACCACCTTTGAAAACAGAATCAGACTGACAGTCTATGATGCTGGTCAAAGCTGGTACAGAAATGTGTAGTGCAATAAGTTGTCTACAGAATGTGAGGGAAAGAAGTGCAGGGAAAGGTGGGGGTCCTTTAAAAAAAATCAATGAATGCATAGAACATAGTGGTGGTCCACCTGAAAGAGAACATGTCATCAATTAAACAACTTGGTGAACAGGCCCAATTCATCAGGATACGTTGTGGATCAGCTATTGGGTTCAGCGTCGACGTGACAAATGTCGGACCTCCTCTGTTTTCCCAAGGTTGCCGATCGATGGAGATCATCATTGTGATGTGGCCTTTTATCTCACGACCTGCTCCCTTAAGACTTATATTATTCCCAACACAGATATCTCAAAGGACGAGGACAGGTGAGAAGAGGTGAGAAGGGCATGGACTTGATAGTATCTCTTTATTTCACAAACGCAGATCTCTTGTTTGTTCACAAAGTTTTTCATGGCTTTTCAGTGATCCAAAAACTTCTCTAAATCCTCTGCTCCAGTTGGCTCCTTTAAGGTATGAATATCGCTTGGTTAATGTGTCATTGCTCACAGAGGCATCGAGTCCTTTGAAGAGCCTTCTCCTCTCAGCAGCACTTATTCAAATATGTCACATGCAGCTGAGTAGAAAGCCTCCTGGGTTGCTATTGATCTGCGGCATTATGGAATTCCATGCCAATAAACTGTCATGACTTACTGTAACAATCCAATGATTAGGCTCCACTTCTGTCACATGACCAAGTAGAGCTTCCTCATTATCAGAGGCCATTATGAGTAAATGGAGATTTACAATTGAGTTACGCAATGATAAATAAGGACTTTTTTCTGCTTCAATCGGCTAGTCTAACTCTGTTATTGGTGTATGGAGCCTATGGAGTAATTGCAGTGTTGTTATATGCATCTTAATACACTCATCTGAGTTTTACTTTAGTAAAAACAGCTCAGATTTTATCTCAAATTTAATCAGTGAGAAAGGTGATTTATGAGAAACCTTACTTTTAAAACAGAAATGCGCATTGATGGAATAAACAATTCTACAGAAATGAAAGTACCAACAGAATGGGTCACTTTCAAAAGTTCCCAAATGATAAGCTATTTTCCAGAATGGGAATTTTAGTTACATAATTTGAAAAAGACGCACATTTTAGGAGAAAACAGAAAATGGGGAGTATACATCAAAAAACAAAATCTTGCATATTTTAAAGTAAGAGAGATGCTATTCTGGAACATGTGTTTAAGTATTGTGTGTTGTAGGTGATTTGTCCAGGAGTGGAGCAAATCAGATCAACTACAACTTGATTACGCTGTTGGTCTTGCCCCAGTGTCTCAGCATCTATGAAAAACTCAGAGATGTGAACTTTGGCGACAAACAATACTGTGGTTGCCAATGCTTAAATATGAATTCTAATAGATTCTAGTGTAAACAGATTGTAATTTTGAAGCAAGCACATTTTTTCTTTGTTCCCAATACTATCCACACATTTACATCACTTTTAACCGAAGGCAGAGCTTGCGCTAGAATTTTTCATTTGTTGTGTTGAGGATATAAACTGAGCATAAAAATATTCATTATGAGTCGGCTAAATGTAGAAGAAGCTGTCTGCAGTACTTGGAATTTTTTCTGGAATTTTACAGTACATTTTTGTGGCTGTTTCAGCAAAGAAATTTCTCCATTGTGGAACTTCCTTTTCTTGCTCCTTTGCCGTCAGTGGAAGTTTAATTATTGTTCACATAAGTGATGAAAAAGTCGACTACATGTGGCCCGCATGTACAGATTGAGAGCTCAGTTTGAAAGACCAGAGATGTATTCCAACCAGGACCATATGTTTGATAAAGTGTGCATTTTATGTCACTTTTTCACTCGTCTAAAAAATGTGTAGGCGTACATGGCCAAAAAAATGGATGTGTCACTTTAGTGCGCAGCAGAAAGACATCCTTAGATTTAGAGCTTGGAGTTTTACTTAAATGTCACTAGTACAGACTTTACAGTACGTGAAAAAGACTTGACTTGATTTGAGACTTCCGGATCCACCCAAATACAAATTGTGTTTTTGGTGTTTTTAACCTATTCTTGTTGCAGTTTTCCCATATTGTATTCAAAGAGAATTTTATTTTGGGGGACCTTTCTGTGTGGAGTTTGCATGTTCTCCCCGTGCATGCGTGGGTTTTCTCCGGGTACTCCGGCGTCCTCCCACCGTCCAAAAAAACCATGCTTCATAGGTTAATTGGTTACTCTAAATTGACCCTAGGTGTGAATGTGAGTGTGCATGGGTGTGTGTTTGTGGCCCCTGCGACAGACTGGCGACCAGTCCAGGGGTGTACCCTGCCTTCGCCCATGAGTAGCCGGGTTAGGCTCCGGCAACCCCGTGACCCCGAAAGGGATAAAGCGGATTGGAAAATGAATGAATGAATGAATGAATGAGTATTTTATTTTTAAAATTGCATTTCTGAATGTATTTTTATTGAAATTGTTGTGAATCAGGAGTAGACAAAAAAAGCCATTTAAAAAAATTATTTGTTTTGTGAATAATACGCCAGGCAGGCCACAAGCTCCCTCCATGTACATCTTTGTTTTCCTGTGTCTGAGCTGGCATCTTTGGCTCAAAACTCTACAGCTGGATAGCTCCAATATTGCTTTCCATGTTTGTTGACCCGGTATTGTTAGCTTGGGTTGGTCAGGGGCTGTAAGCCAGCAGGAGAGTGTGTAGACAAAGGGATGATGGGACATGAGTGCCGCTCTGCAAAAACTGTCCGAAAATAACAGTTTTTTAAATTTTAGCTGAAAACAGCATAATCGTGATTAAAGACCCATGGGAACATTTTTAAAACAGATCAAAAGATAGTTGGATAGCTTTTTTCTCTATGACATTACTTTTCTAAAAATTTACCAAAAAATGACTTTATACAATATTCTTGTTATTGTGCTTACTTTGCGTAAGGCTGTTTTTAAGTACTATGCTGACATTTTGTGGTAACAGAATAAATAGATGGATGTCCTTGTTACCCAAGTCTTGAGAATTGACCCAATTGTGAGATCAAGGACTGAAGACTTGATAAGGGCTTACAAAAACTGACTTGTGAGCATCTCTGACAATACCAAATCGTTGTGATCGTGGGTCCCTCTTGAGAACCTTGACCCATAAGATGCTGGATTTGCACGGCTGTTTTTGGCCCTACGCAGTGGCACCAACAGGATTTTTAGAGTGACTGCAGGACAGATGCAACAGCAGCCAGTCTGTGGAGGATCTCTGGTTACAGGTTCTCATTGGTGGTCAGTCATTGGTAAGACTGGCATAAAGAATGGCATCATTACCAAAATGTAGAGAATATTTCTTTGGCTTACTGCACAAAAAAAATTGCAACTGCTTCTTTAAAAGGTAAAAGGGTCCATATTTGCAGGTTTAATGGGGTATTCAGATATATTCAGTGCAAAATTCAAAGTTCACGTTTCGCTTGATCCCTTGTTTCTAAACTGCTCATCTGGGTGTCTTTAAGTCCTTGGTAATTCAATCTTAATGCAGACTTGTCTGCTCAGTTACTTTCACATCCACGTAAACTTGTAAAGAAGCTATTTTACTTTCATGAACTGCATTCAGACTGTTTCATATGAACGGCTACATGGCAGACAAGCACAACAATAAGAGGAGCTTGTAAAAATAATCTTAACAAACCATCAGTATAATGTATCCAACAGATTTGGTTCCAAAGTTCTATCCACATTTGGCTTGTCTTTATGTAACCCACCATGCCGCTTTGCCAATCTGTTCAATTCCTTAGCGAGTGCTGAAACGTTACACCTGGTCTGTGATGTAAAATATGCATGCGGACACTATCGTTTACATGCTTCCAGTCTGCTCCAGCTAAGAGAAAAGGAGGATGTTACAACTCACATTGTGTTTCATCTGCCTGTCCCAGTTTCCCAACACTGATTTCAAGCAGTTGCTGTTCTCCACCGTTCTTGAGGTGAGTTTTCTGTCCCCGTTCTGGCTGCAGAAATTAAGATATTATTTTGGCTAAAACTAAAGATCTGAAGTCAACTTAAGATTCAGAAATTATTTTAGAAATAGCCACAGTGCGTGGTAGAGTTACAAGACAATTCATGTTTTTAAGACACATGCTGGGCATCCTACACAGTACCAAACTGAATGAGACCTGAAACTTTTAGATAAAAAGTGATGAAGAATGACTGCACTTGACAGAATGATGCAGGGGACGCAGAAGGATGCAGAGGACACAAAATGAACTGATCCTCCAAGTACATGAGAGTGTAATTCAAAAACAGCAGGAAACTCAGCCTCAGCAAATCCCGCAACACCCATCTTCAGTCCTGTTGTTTTTGATCTGCTTTGATTGTAAGTGCTACTTGCTGAGGTTTGGAATTTGAAGAGTTCAGAGTTGTCACTGTCAGTGATTGACATGATGAGAGGATCAATATAAAAGCCCCGCTGCCAAGCAATAATCCATCCAAAGTGATCGCAGCTAAAATTGCCTGGAGGTATTGATTACATGTGCCGGCTCAGGAAACACCATAAGCACAGCAATAACAGGCCGGTTGGTTAGAGAAGCAGATTTCCTTTATTATCTCGTTGGTTGTTCTTTCCTGTTTCATATCATATTCAGCAACTACAGCTAGTTATTCAGTTTGCTCCATTGTTTGGACTGTTTATGCCAGCATAATCAAGGCCATAAAACTGTGGGTAAATGCCTTCAGTATGTAAAAAAAAGTCTGACTTTGAACAGGCTACTTCCACTTTAAAACATCCTGACTCAGTTGAGGATCTGTTAGGGACCAAGACGCAAATGTAAATCTTTTCTCTTCTATTATAAAAGTGTTCCCAGTGGTCTTTTAATTATGATTATATCATTTTTAGCCTACATTAAAAAAAAAAAAAACCTGTGATGTTTTCTAGGACGTAGTTTCTGCAGAGCGGCAGGAGGGCTTTAGAAATTCATCTCTGAGTTGTGGGCAGGACTGTTGGCCATGGAGTAAGCCTGCCTCCACTTCCCATTATCCCTTTGTTTACACTCTCAGCTGCTAGCTTACAGCCCCTCACAATAACAACCTAACATTACCGTACAACAAAAATGGCAGCAATATTGGAGCTATCCAGCTGTACAGTTTGGAGCCAGATACCAGCTGAGACGAGGAAAGACGTACACGGATCTGTTTGTCTGCAAGTGGCAGCCTGCTGGAGATTGTAGTACCTACTTCACTGCAGCATGCTTTTTTAAATGGTAGTTTTTGCCCCTGATTCACAACAATTTGAATAAAGGAATACTCAGAAATGCAATGCAACAAGACCATGTTAAAAACCAGATATTCATTGGAGTGGGTCTTCTGTGTGTTTACCTTTTTAATCTAAATTACTTTTAAAATGATACAAAGTGATTACAGTGATGGCATCTTAGTAGCTTGCAACACAGTATGCAGGACAGAGCTGTCCGTGATCACAGTAGACCATTGCATTACATCTTATCGTTTCCTCTAGAGCTGAAACTCAAACTCAGACTCATCAATAATGCACCCACGATCTCCCATTCAGAAGCTCTCAATGGCAGCTCAAGCTACTGCGGTGTCTTCTCAACACTCCATGCTGCGACTTCACCATCATACTTTCTTCCACGTCTGAACGTGAGTTCTCATCAGTGAACTCCATCTGCACGGCAATGGCTAGCAAGCAATTAAAGCTTCTGGATCTTCATTTAGATCTGGAGCAAAATATTCCTTTCTACCTTTAAAAACGTCTAATTGGGGCTAATGTTTTTTTTTTTTTTTTTTTTTTTTTATTTAGCTTGCTTCATTACATGTTTTAATTGCCTTTTAGCTATGATTAAATCTCAAGCCTTTCCTTTGGCCAGAATGATATTCTTGACAATACCTGGGAGAAGATGCTCCTCGAAGCAGCTCTTTTACTCTTGGCTTGAATTATTAAATACTCTGAATCTGGTTAAGCAGTATACATTTTCCTAAAGGTCAGAAAGTCCATTAACTATAAACTGCCATTGGTTATGTCCTTGTGTATTTCTCTTCCAGGTGTAGGTTTTCCTTTGAGCATTTGTAACTGCTACTGCAGGGACATTCTTCAGATCTTAGTCCAAGATAAAATACTCAGTGAGACCTACAATTGTATCACTTAAAAACTAAAGCTTTATAAACTGAAGTAGAAATTCACAAATGCATAAAAAACCCAAAAAACTTTCCAACTTTTTGACATTTTCTATGTTCTCTGCTGTGTTTCCAAACTAAAACACACCAGAGTGTGAGGTCCATTATCAAACCCCGTTTTTCCAGTGTCTTTAAAGGCTGAAATCCAAAATGACTATGACAGCCACAGTATCTGTTTCACAACACTCTGCTCACGTCAATCAGCATAACACTGATAAAGATCTTTATTTTAACTAAACCTGTGCAAAATTACTCATACTTTAGGCATTCATGTTTGTCGTTAACCCATTTGAAATCATATCAGATGATGTGTAGTGAAGGAAAAACTTCCCAATCAGCAGAGATGATTTCATAAAGGGGGTTCTTGGGTTTCAGCATCATAAATAACTCATGGTAATCCCATATTTCTCTGACTTCTTTCATTGCTTGAGATGGAAAGAGGGCAGATGTGACAAACATTGTTAGCAGGACTGCCAAGCCTCCCTGACCTGGCTTTATGTGTCTAAACTGCTCTGGTTTCTTTCGAGAGGGACCTATGAGGTGATGCACTGCGTCACTCACATTCTTACCTTTTAAAGTCTGTACAAATATCACAATCCTACTGCAACATCTAGATAACGCTGCACTTTAAGTGACTAAGCTGCTTATTTCTGCCTGTTTATGATGATAATAATGAAAATGTGGCACACATGCCGATCTGTAAATTTTTTTTTGAAATGTCTAGATTCATAAGTACAGAGGCGTATTTCTACACTTGCAATTTTCCGAAGCATGCCACTTGCCAAGCAATAATTATGCTGAAGTTTTCAATTACACTCCTTCCATTTCATTAACAAAAATGTTTGGCTATTGTATAATTAGATATATGAGCTTACCACCTACATTTAACATAGCCACTGCACAGCAGTGTGATGGAAAACAGCGCAGGATTTGGGCCTGTGTGTATTTACAGCACTTCAGTAGTCTGCTATAAAGTAAGATCAGCTATATGTTAGGCAGCCGTCATCCCCTCTTTTTTTCTTCCACTGTCCAATCTGGTCCTCTAATCTACACAGCTCACATAGGGCTATAACAGAGTATTATGAAATGCTTAATGAAGTATGGGGTTTTTGTTAACATGCAAAGCACACATGTTATCAGTTGTTGGGGCCTATAATTTAACACATTATTAAGAGTTACAAGATCGCATTTATGTCACGTGTGCTGTTATGGGTTACCTTAGAAGGAGGCATTAATTAGAACCAGATAAGTCATCACTATGATTTAAATCTGCCAAATTTGGGGGATTTTAGTTGACTGAGTGCTTTCCTTTTTGTCTTCAAAGTACAACCTGTTGATAATATTAAATAAAAAATTAAACTGTCCATCATCATGGTTATCTTGCCATCTTAAGTGGCAGTACCCTGTTACCACACGGGCTTGAGTTTCAGGGTAGTGCAATCCAATCCAAGCCACAGAAACTCTCCTCGGTCCTGTCATTTCACCGGTTCCCTTTCTTATCCTTCGCAACAGGTTTCAACTGCAGGCCAAGGCCAGTCTCTGAGAGAGTTATGTGATGCTGCTTCATCGGCTTTACAAGCCACCAAAGAAACTGTCATTCCAAACTTGTTTAACGTCCCATTAGCTGTCATGCACCTGGGTTTGGGAAATTTGCTCTCTGCATTTGACCCATCCCGGGGGGAGCGGTGAGCTGCCGACACAGCCACGCTCGTGAACCATTTGATGGTTACACCTCTCCAAATCCAACCCCTTAATGCTGAGTGTCAAGCAGGGAAGCTTTGGGTCCCATTTTTAGAGTCTTTGGCTGTGGATTTGAACTCACAACTTTCCAGTCTCAGGGCGGCCACTTTTCCACAAGACCACTGAGCTGGTTTGAATCAGATTATGTCCAGGGCTCATCCACCTGTTCTGGGTAGAACCAAGATTTTTCCTAACTGGATTTACCAACAAGTTACTGTTCACCTGCGGTATGCCTGACCCAGTTATTTGACACCAGTGCACTACTGATGGACAGTCACACTTTGAGGTGTGTGGATGTGATGTCAAAAAGGTTGACAAAGACTACGCTGGAGACTAAAAGAATGACAGACGAGGAGCGGGGAAGAGTGATCTGATGACGCAGAGATAAAGCCAGCAAGGGACAGAGTTTCTCAATGAGGCTCGCCTCTAAATGAGAGAAAAGGCTGGGTGTTCTGTAAAGTGACCCCAGTCCTATATTCTCCAGCCCAAAAGTATTAAAAGCTCATCCTCCTAATGCGGATCTAAAGTTTATTTTTTCACAGATCCTTGAAGACACTTGTTCTGGTAAGAGTGCCGTCTTGTCCACAGGTAAATTAGAGCAGAAGTGACAAATCAGAGCCCACTGGAAGTGACTAGGGTTGGTCAATCGAACCCTTTCACCATAACTTGAGACATGGCTTGCTTTCAGCCACACTTAATGCTCCATTCCATCTGTCAAACCTAGACTGCCGCATTATGTATATGAGTCCTAATTCCCTGTCATTAGTGATGCTGATTGCATTATGGTGGTCATCAGCTGCAAAAATGATCTCGAAGTGGTGTCCATTTTTAAGGCAATTTTGATACTAAATAGATTTTGCCTCTTTGTGCATAAGAGCAAGCCCCTTGAAGCCTGTACTAATTACATCCATAATCAAATGCATTCTGAGTCTCCCTGTTAATGACATTGATCTTTAGGAATATCCGAGGCTATATTCTGTGAGATTATTGGATAAAGTGCAGGGCGAAGTCTGCATGACCCCAGGAGGAAGACGTCGTTGCAGACATAAGTGGGTATTAAATGGATATAATTGACAGTGACCCTTTCTGGCACTCTGCACTGCTGGGGCCTTTGGTCTAGGGATCATACAGCAGAGAGGAGGATTTAGCATGGGTTAGAAATGGGAATATTAAAATTAGGAAAAGGGAAATGGATCACGGCTGAGCTGCAGAGCTTACAAGCAGGTATGAGCCGCTGAAGTAGCACTAATGAGGCAAAAACCGTCCTCTTTGAAAAGCTGCTCTAAAGATCTCATCAAACACGTGTTTGGGTGATTAGCAATATTTGAATTTAAACCATGCCCACACATTAATGCTTGCCTGAGCCACAATGACCATGAAAAGATCACAAACCCAAATGATTGTTATGATGCTAGCATAAGTTTTGAGGTAAACTCACACATTCCACGCTTTTTCTGTTTGTGCTTTGTTTGCTTAAGCTTTTCCTTTTTCATGACACTGACCTCTCTGTAGCACGTTTTGGCAGCTGCTCCGCCCCTGCACAGGTGGGTCTCATTGTGGTGCATATGCACTGTTTGGTTTTCTGCTGTACTGTTGGCAAGATGAGGGTAATTGGAGTGTTGGCTTGGTGAATCTGTGCCAGCCTGGGTGGGCAGATTGCATAGGATGATCATGTTTTGACCAGATGGCTAGCTGGCACAGACTCTTCAACTGGCAGGATGTGTATGCATGTTCATTTGCGTGTGTCATTCTGTGTGTTTGTGCAGATGAGGGTTAAGAGGGTGGAAATAATATTTTATTGTGACTGCTGGAACTTCATACATCTACTGATTCAGACACAATGGACTTTATGGGGTGACTGGCCTGAATTGATGAATTTACAGAAATTTGATTAGGGGTAATAGTCAAGCCCTCTCTACCACTATTTCGAAGCGGAACCTGATTTACAAACTCAAACTACACACGTTTGATCAGATGTTTGGAGCTTTTCTAATCGAAATAAAGAAATTGAACTTTAAGCATCTTTTGTTAACTTGTAACACTTGTCTCCTCTTAGCCACCACGACTGACTCCAAATGTTTACAATTTATCAGAAATAACAAAACTTCAACAACAATACGACTCTTTTATTTTTCGACTTTGACTCCCAAATTTGGTGCAATCCAGTAACAGGTATTGCAGTTCCTCAGATGACCACTGGGGAAGAGGTTAAAATCAAACCCCAACTTAGACATGTGCAGCTTGGTGTCAAAATCTCAGTTCATATTGTTTTTACTCATGCTAACTGTGTGTGTGAGAAGTGGTAAAGAGGAATGAACACGTTCACCTTTCTGCTTATCTCGTCACAGCGAAGAAGCTGTTGCAGATTTGCATAGGTGGTTTGGCAGAGATTTTTACGGCAGATTCCCTTACTGACACATTACTGTATTTTATCTGGGCTGGGGACCGGCACAGGGAGATCCAGACTTGGGGCTCTCTGTGGCTACATAGTTAGGCAGCAGCGTAAAGGGTCTTGGCTAAGGACCCACACTGGATTAAGCTCATTGCACTTCCTGGGAAACAAACCCAGCTAACTGAGCCGTCCCGACTTTGAAGAGGAATTAACTTAAGCTCTATTAGAGCTCAAATATGTTAATAATAGGGGTGTGTCTTTCTGATTATCAGGTGGGCAGATCCAGTAGTGAACCCACGAAAACTCTCTCTTTACTGTGTCCCACCCAGCTTGCCATGTTTTGGCAAGATTTGTTTGTACTGTTAAGGATTCTGTGGGTGATGTTAACCCTTTAACAGTGTTGCTGTCACCGGCAACACCTACATTTTTTATTTTATTTTAAGCATTCAATAAGCAATGGGACGGTTAGTCCCTTGAGATGCAACATCTAATTTTTGAGGGGATCCTCCTTTTGTATTAATAACATAAAAGAAATTATGACAAAGTAGAGATGAGAACATAGAAAAAAAGAGAAACAAGCAAAGAAAATACAAATTATGATACAGTTTTTTTTCAACTAACATAAACAAGCATTGCACACTTTCTAATAGCTAACTCGCAATAAAAAGAAAAGGGCAAAACTATCTGGCTCCCCATTTGGAAAAAAGGAGGAAAACATACCAAGAGAAACGTGAAAGGATATGGGTATGATATTGAACATTGTTAATGTCTTTATTTAAGCCTAAGACAACTTTATTAAACAAGCACAATAATATTCGAAGAGTTAGGCTAAGGCTGTTGTTAACGTTTAGTTAATCCAAACTTAGTTTGTGCATTAAATGCAGCTAATTAAATGCAATTTTATATTCACTCACATCCAGACGATTTTAAATAATTCCTTCACTCATGATTTCATCAAAATAGCATAACACGACTTGATGACCTGCGTTGCATTATTTAGAAATTTGTAATTACATATATCCAGTACTTTGTGTGTCATTCTCAGTATTATTAAAATTACTTTGTGGTGGTTTCTCAGCTTGTTGTCAGTAATTGATTTAAAAAATATGCAGCTTCAATCCCCTCTATTTAAGTCTGAATATTTTTGCAAGAATGTTCCATTTTTATGTTCATATTAGACGCACTTCTAAAATATTTGTAGAACATTTTTAGTTTCTACTAAAAGAAGCAGAC
Source organism: Adrianichthys oophorus (assembly GCA_036245035.1). Classification (NCBI taxonomy): domain Eukaryota; kingdom Metazoa; phylum Chordata; class Actinopteri; order Beloniformes; family Adrianichthyidae; genus Adrianichthys; species Adrianichthys oophorus. Next base: position 20,811,797 of record BSAI01000207.1, read on the forward strand.
CAGGTTTATATTGTATTTTCTATATAGGTTGATTTGTGATTTTTGTACTTTTAAAACTAAATTAAACATATGTGTGATATCATCCTTATAAGTGTTGCTATTTTTTCCATTTTAAGTCATTTAGTGACTTTAAGAATTTCAAGCTTTAAGTTGCACTAGCTGTAGTTTTCTTGAAGCTTAGAATGGAAGTAATTTTAAACTTCAAACAAACATGTGATGTTATCATAAGAGATACTCTTACTTTTAGTCATTTTATACTGTAAGCTATAAGAATTTGCTAACTTCAAGTTGTACTTTATGTAATAAGTATTTGTTAAATATCTGAACTGTACGTTTGGGTTGTAATGGGGGGAGTGGCACTGAGGGGCGCAACTGGTGTGGCTTGCCCATGGCGTCATTTGTGTCAGGACCCCCACTGCACTTCACTGCTGTAAAGTGTTGCATATCAGCTCAAAGCTGATTTTCATTGTTTCAGCATCCGCTAGAAATATGTTAATTGCATGAATGGTTGAAGTGTTACAGTAGTTAGAACATACATCTAGAAACAAAAGCTCGAGTGTTAAGAGATTTTCTGTCATGCGTATAAATGTCTATGTTTTTAACATGTTCTGAAAAAGTTGGGTCATACTTACTAAGTAGTGTCATGGCTGTGTAAAATAATAAAAAAAAGGTAAATGTAAACCTAATATAGAGAGTTTGCTAGTGAAACTGTATACCATGTTTGTCTTTAGGTTTTGTCCAGATTGATCAAAAGGTTTTTGACTAAAATAAAGAGCGTTTATAACATAAATCAAATTTGTTTACAGAAATCTGTCAGGGCCAGTAAGCCGATCCCAGAGCAGAGTCAGGGGGGTTAGTCGAAACAGTTTATTTAGCAGAAACCAAAAAGGACTAATCCAGCAGGGAAAAGCTTATATAGAGGGGGAAATGATGATGAGGAGCTGGTGTGAAAGAAGCCACGCCCCCTGCCACACACCACTCTGTAGAAGCAAAAGAAAGGACAAAATTAGCACAAAACAACAACAAGGAAAGAGAAAAGGAACCAAACCATAACACAATACTCATAACTTCATGAGAATAATGATGTAACCATCATATACCACTAGGCATGAACGTACAGTATCTATTAGATATCTAAATCATGGCTATTTCAAACTTATGGCTGCAGATAGACACTGTTATGTAGCAAAAGATTTAAAAAAAAAGTGCTTTAAGCTCATTCTAATAATAATCCACTTCTTAATATTATTAATACTTTTTATTATTATCACAGAAAAGGGCACTGGTACAGTGATTTTTTACAAGAGTTTATGGCTAATTGAACATGTATAAAAAACACTCAACCATATGGAGTTTTATGGTATAAACTTAAAACATGAACAATTAAGCAAAGGAATAAATACAAATGAAGAATTATTTAACATTAAAATAAATATGGTGTTGACATATGCAGGTTATTTGTTGTTTTTCTTTTTGATGTTTGAACGACCTCTGTATGATTTTGATGTCCTCCACTCGTGCAGCTCATGGCAGTGGCCCGGCTCATTTTCTCGTTTGAGGTCCAATCCACTTGGAAATGTATTACTTTAGAAGATGACAAATGGCTCCAGCAAAGTTTTTCACATACAGATGGATAAAGTTTTTCTTTAGGGCATGTGCAGCTGCCAGCAGTGCTTCCAGAAAACTTTAATCTTTCCTTTCAGAGGCTCACTTCCTATTTCTGTGAGGAGGACATGACAGGAGGCAGACCGGGGGTGTTCTGACACCAGTCTGACGAAAGGACTGCAGTTGGCTTGTTACTGCTCATGTTGTGGCAGCGCAGCCTGTCGACTGTGGTTCTCACTGACTGTTTCTCTGTAACTTAGCACTCCAGCTAACTGGCTGACTTAATTAAAGCCTTAAGATGGGGGAGAATAATATATAGTCAGAGAAGCACTTCGCCCAGTCAATCAGCCGTGACGGAAACCAACCACAAACGATGTCTTTTTGTAAAAAATACTCCATCACTCTGCTCATATTTCAAATAACACATAAAATTTTTATTTTTTTATGAACTATAATAAATATTGAAGTCTACAGTTTATTGTGTGACTGCTTTGCAGCAGTCATAGAAAAGTAATTCTCCTACTTTCTTCCGGGCTACTTTGGAGTTGAGCTAATATTTTAGCAACATGCCAACTTTTTTTTCACTAATTTGGCATATACTGATGTTTTTTGGGGGCTAATTTGGAGTTAAGCTAGTAATTTAGCAACATGCTAGCTTAACTAAAAGAAACAATAAGAAACAAACATTCAGTTTCTGCACTTTAAATGGACCAGGTGAATACTCAAATCTGGCAAAATTGGCTGCTGGGTGTTCTGGTAGAAATTCCAGTCACAATGTTGTATTTGTGCAGACTTCTTCAAAACAAACATTTTCTTCATCTTCTAGACAAAATTCTGCACTAAGAGGTGAACTGTCTGTAAGACGCTGGCCAGGAAAGCAGACATGGAGCGCCACAACAAAGTGGCTGGGATAGGATACAGGAACATGTGTGTAGAATATGGACTGGAAACCCCAAAGTCAAAATGGGAAACATCTCCAAAAATGGTAGAGAATGAGAGGGCGAAGACCCACTCCGATCATCTTTTGATCTATTTTAAAAGTGTTCCCAGTGGTCTTTTAAATAAGATTATGCCGTTTTTAGCCAAAGCTAAAAAAAAAAAAAAAGCAGTCATCACTTGGACAAAGTTTATGCAGTGCGGCAGCAGTTTATTAGAAATTTGCTTCTTAGTTGTGGGTGAGATCAGAGCACCCCCCCACCCCCCCCAATTGCATAAGAGGAAGCTTGTGGCCCACCCAGTGTATATCCTATGTCACAAATAAGCTCTTTTTCCAACTGCATTTTTTTTTGTCTGCTCCCGATTCAAAATGATTTAAAGAAAAAAATTATGTAGAAATACAATTTTGATCCTAATTTTCTTCATTTATGTCCTTCAGCATAAAAAAATGCCACAAGAACATATTAAAAACACCCAAAGCAAAATTTTTATTGGAATGGATCTTTAGAGAAGCATGGTCAAGTTACTGGCTGTAACAGTTTGAGGGTTTGCACAAATGTGGACACACTAAAATCTTAAACATCACTTAACTGCTTTATCCATGAAGTCCAAGGATATTTCTGCAGGAGGATTTTTTTTTTATCAGGACTCTGTTAATTGAGCCCACCATTTCATAAAATGTTAAGATTTTATAAAAAGCTACACGCATGTCATCCAAATGCAATAAAATATAAAAATGTCAAGGTTGCTCATACTCGTGTTTTCTAAGGTAGACATCATTACAGCAGTGCTGTAGCTCACTGCTGCTCTCCAAAGGAATTCATTAAAGAAAAAAAAAAAAAACACAAACATGGAGCAAGGCAAACTGGCAACAGTAAACACTATTGATGTGGCCGGCAGATTTCATTACTGTACTGTGCTGTTTCAACTAATGACCAACTTCTTCAGCAAAATGTAACAATGTGAGAGCTGCTGCAGCAGAGACAGACAGGGGATGCAGCGAGGGGGGAGGAAGGAGGCGTAACCAGCATTGCTGTCAGTAGGGGGCTTATGCCAAGTGTGAAAACGTCAGCACTGTCAATGGGAAGGAGGACTTGATGCTGCAATGATAGGCCTCCGTAATGTGCACTTTGAAAGAGCAATCACTCCTTTCAGTGAATCATATAGCCTGACATGTAATTAATGTTTGCGTCTATAAATTTGTGCCAGAGCTCGAGAACATAAACCACGTGGAGTCTGTAAAAACAAAGTTGTCCTGGGAGTCCGTCTCTGACTCCCACCATTAATGCTTGGAATGTAACTCATTGGTAAATTTGAACACATTATTGCTGCTTTCTTTTCTTTCGCTCCTATAGAGAAACAGTTTTATACTAAAGTTGAAATCACTTCCATGGGCATTCAACTACCACCGCTTTCATGGGTTTACAGTAGGGGGCCAAGTCTGAATTTATAGCTGTGAAGAATGCAGGCATATTTAGAGAACACAGCAACTGCAACCACTCCGATCATCATTTATTCTATTTTTTAAAGCATTTCCAGTGGTCTGTTAAGTGTGATTAATTTGTTAATGATTAATCAACCTGAAAAGAAAAAAAAAATATTTTCAAGGACGAAGTTTCTGCAGAGTGGCAGTTCATCAGAAATTTGCCTCTGAGTTGTGGGCAGAACCACTGGCGCAGAGTAAGCCACCAAATTTACTTTAATTCTTAAGGCAGCTACAAAGCTAAATGTAATTCTCTTCAGATATGTCCTCCATCATGAGGAAAATACTACAAGAACATCTTAAAAACACCCTTTTCAGTGGAGCAGATCTTTAAGCGTTAGCACAGAGCATTTCACAGCTGGTTGTGTAGAAACAATGAAAGGCAGAAAAGTTATCCAAGAAGTTAAAAGTAACCTTAAGGTAGAAAAGAATCTGATGTATTATTTCAGCAGAGTTTCAGTCAGTTTCCTGCCAGAGGAGTCTTTTCACCTTTACCAAAGTGGAAAAGAGTTGGCTGACAGCTGATTTAGAACCGGCTGACTGGCTCTATCTGCAGCTGAGGCGAGTGTAAAAGGAGCTGGTTGTCTAATAGGATCCAGAATAGAACAAAGATGAAATGTTCCGTTAAAAAAAGCGCAAAGGGGTTTTGAAAAAAAATCTTTCAATAGTCTGAACAGTTCTCCCAAGGCACCCAGCAAACAGACTAAGTAAAATACAAATATTTGTAAAAATCTGCTAAAGGTAGAGGCTAGGAGTTCAAGGATCAGAAGCAAAAACTAGAATCTAATGTTCTGAATGTCTAAATGATGCTCTAAATAATGTTTTAAGCTACATTCACACCGCCCTTGGCAATGCTCATTCAAGCAACCACTTCCAATGAAAAGTCCACGTAAACAAGCATTTCAGGTTTCTGGATTCAAAGCTCTCGCATCCACGTGTCATTGCATACATTTTTGTGACTCTTTTCTAGACTCTGCATACAATACGAATGGCCATTAAACACACGTTTTAAGATAAACCAGTTGAACTTTGTACAATCTGGGACTCAAATTTGGTAGTGATATACAGGTAGCATTCTTTTGAACTAATTAAAGTGCCAACCGTTTGAAAATTGATCATGGAGGAGACAGACAGACAGACAGACAGACAGACAGACAGACAGACAGACAGATTAAATGCTGAGGAAAGTGTGGAGAGGTCTGCAGAGCTATGAAGGGATGAAGGGGCAGTTGCCCTTTATACAGTGGCACAAACAAACTAATCAGAAACTTAAGATATGGACATAAGAATTTATATCTAGCCATCACAGCGTTCAAGAACATAGCATTACATTTACCTTACAGATACTTCACAATACACTATACCATGGCATGGCGATGGTACGTTCCATTTTCAACATGTCCCTTGAGGTAGCCACATGAGCATCAAAGTTGCAGCCCATCCTGTCTATGACCGTCTATTTGCCTGGACAACCCAAAAATCTGTAGGGACCAGTCTTAATGAATGAACAAAACATTCATTTATGTTAACAGGGGTTTTCCAAGAATATTGCCAAGGTTTAGCGATGTAGTGACTTGTATGCTGTGTCTCAGGACTGATGCATCAGGACTGATGCAAAGTAACATATTGTCACTCCGCCCAGATCTTTATTGTCGCTAAACAGCAACAATGTAATGTTTGGCACACTAAGATCCTATCATCCCACTATGATCCTACATGACATTACATCAAGAACTAAGGTTTGTTTCAGAGCCTCAAGAGCAATTATTAGGGGTCAAATTACAAATTCTTCCACAATTTAAATATTAGCCACACGCTGCAGAACTTATGAGAATGACTCTAATGAGTTGTTAAAAAATGTTTTCTTTGCAATTTTAACAGGAATGATAATAACAAGATAGATTTGTCTTCAGTTTCTCATACACAAAGACAGCTTAAGATAAATCTCTATTGCTTAAACCCCTGCTCCTCCTGCAGGATTAAAAATTCATAAGCCATGTTGAATCGGAGTGGAAAACCCAAAATATATGCAATTTGATCAAGTGGGGATTAAAAGTGTCATTGTGCTTGTCAATAAGGGTTGGTGGCAACGTGGCAGTATCACATTGACTCCAACGTATTAATACTCCGTGTCCTATTGGGCCATCAGCTGATTGTTTGGAATGTAAATGATGCTGCTGATGGCTCCAGTGACTGATGGCTTAAATTCCAATTAATCAATTGCTTCATCAGTTTCCCTAATTCAGATCAAATATCTCCTGAGTGCACACTCTTCTTTCACTGGTATTAGAGAAAATAAATGCTGTGGAAGTAATTTTCATCAATCTCCTGTACATGCCAATATCCCTCACAAATGCAGCCCAGGTTGAGGACTTAATGTCTAATGTGTGTGTAGGTGATAGTATGTTTGGAAGAGGGACGTGCAAATCCAAAAGGACTGTAAGGAAATTTAAGTCATGTTGCTTATCATTAACCTTTTTTTTGGCATTACATCCGGATTATTTCTGCAGTCAGCATCTTATATACCCCCCTTATGCCAGGACATAAGATCCAGCCGGTAACAAAAGCAACTGGATTATATAATTAACGTGACAGAAGCTCACCTTTTGTATTGTGTGCACATACATATCACTGCATCATACAACCCAAGCTGCTGGGGAGGGCCCCACTCTATGATAAGCCAATGATACAGATAGCCCGTAACAGGATATTGTCTGACAGATTCAATAATTCAGTTTTGCTGAATCTTAACCAGTATTGCTTTGTATCTAATGATTGCTGTTGTAAAAAATTCATTGAAGACAATGCGGGCGTGAGAAGATACATATAATTACGCCTCCTTCATTTACTTTTGTCTCCTTCTGGTTTGAAAGTGACTTCCCAGGAACGCTGGGCTGCCAGAGGCTGCAGCAGGAAAGCTACTGTAATTTGATTTATGAATTTGATCCCGGCCCCACTCTAATTTATTTCATCAATGTTTCAGAGGGAGCAATTATGCTCTGTGCTCCTGCTCTTCATAGCTCCATTATAGAGCATGAATATCTTTGTCAAAGCTTGTGTAATGGTACTGCTAGCTATTCTGTAAGGGCCAGGCAAAGGATTGTCCCTCACACCACTTAATAGAGTGCACTTCACAAAATAAGCAGGAACTTTTGAATGACAGTGTTTGACGATAGCTAACAAGGACAAAACTGAGGAACTCAGGTGCAGTATTTTATGATTACTTTAAGAATGGCTTGACAGTAGGAGTGTAACGATTAAATGATTTATATCCCTATTATCCAACCAGCTTGATCTTTCTGTAGTAAGTTGCTAATTGAATCAAATCGACCTATAGCATCAAAAATTGTTTCAAGATGAAATAAATAGATTGTAATTGATATTGAAAAATACCATTTGGACTGAGGTGCGGTATTTTACTATAGTAAAATAGACCTAACATAACATAAAATCTACACGTGATGAGAACAAAAAAATGATCAATTCATCATTACAGTCCAATGTGTGGAAACAGCAGTGACTATACAGTCACTATGCAGTGTGGTAGAATGTTCTAATAATGTTCCCGATTATTTTGATGTGGAAAAACAACAGTGGGCTGAACTTTATCAAACTAACATGTGAAAGGATTAGACTTTCGTTCTTGTTTACTTGTTTGTTTGTACACATATTAAACTTACACTTGATTATCTTGGAAGAAATACAAGGTAACTGGAAAACTTCACCTGGGCTGTTCAGTGCCAGGTATTTATCTGTGAGTCACACTGGTGGAAGGCTTGGCTAAAGATGTCCTGGATCCAGTTTAGGTCAGTGAATCAGATCTAATTGACTCATTCAAAATGAACTGATATTAACTATGAATCGGATCAACTACCACAAGTTATGATATGAATTAAATCGTTTAATGGACATGTTACACCCCTACTTGATAGCATGATTTTTTGTTAAAAATCTTTATTTTTGATTGAACTTGTCTTTAAAAAAGCCACAACAGTGCTTTTAAAGTTATAATGATAATTTCTGGCTTTTAATCTAACAGGGACTAAATAGTATGTAGGATTTTATTACTTAATATTAAATATTCATAAAGATGCATTTGTTTGGTCAAATAAAAGAGGGACAACCAATGAGGAAAGATACTGTTTTGTTGTCTGGGCATAAAAATTACTCAAGCACAAGCAGGTCATGAAGTTGCCGTCAGATCACTGAAAACAAGCACTCCCATCCATGTGACCCCTCCGCTGCCCCCGCCTCCGACCCCTCGACAAATGCTCAGCAGCAGTGAACTGCATCGATCCTGGGTATAATTCTCTATGAAATTGATGGATGAGGGCAGCCATTGACAGAAAGGGTAAAGACCACTTTGAGATGTCCCCTGTGAATAAGTATGATGGAAAATAGATTGTTGAAGAAGATTTATGTTTGTTCTCCGCTGCCACAAGAGACGGCTCACCCCCACCCTCTCCAACATAGGGGGGCTCCAACCAATCAAACATGTCATTGTGGTCAGATTAAACCCTCTGACGCTATTCAGCTGCCAGCTCAGTGACAATTAGCTTATTCTCAAGATGCAAAACACAGATATGCCTTCACTTTAACAGGAGCATCTGTCAGTTATGACCACAAGATGCTACAATTAAGATAAGCCTCTTGAAGCAAATCTCAAATCAATTTTTTTTTTTTTGCAGGATAAGTTAAAGCAAAAGTTTTGACCATATTTTTTATTTTTTTAATACAGCCATTTTAAAAACAATGAACTAGACTGTGCATCAGTATAGTCTGATCAGCTTTCATTATGTGATAAACCACAGCCTTAAATGTGCGTTGCAGCTTTAAATGTTTAAAAAGATGTTAAAAGCATAAAGTTGACACTCAACAATTATATTTTTAAACCATCTGTATGTATTTACATAAATCTTTATGTAGGTGTAAATGTAAACCGTACACGTTTTCTTTTTGATATCTGCACGTCCTGCGTTTGACTGAACTCAGAGGCGTTCAGCAGCTTAGCCTGGAAAATGTGTGCACAGCATGTCTAGCTTCTGTCCTGGCTCTTCTGTGCTGTGGTATTGTTCAGCTGCCAGCAATGTAATCAGATAATACCACTGAGAGGTCAAAAGCCCTGCAAGCTTTAGCTTCAGATTTCTGTCACCCTTTAAAGACAACCAAAAGAGTCATTATAAAAAGCTCTAAATCCCTCTGCAGGTACAGTTCTGACTAGAAGTTTACAATTTAGAAGTAGACTCAACTTTGATTTTATGTTCTTTTAAAGCACAGAGGTAAAACTATCATGTACTGAATTGTGTGTTCAAACTGAATTCTGACAAATTGTGTTTTCACTATAACTTTATTTTATGCTAGCTGCAATAAAATCCGTTATTGCTTTAATTTACATAATTTAGGCTTAGCAGCAGCTGACCTGTAGATATTGCAGGTTTTGTCCGGGCCAGTGGAGGGTTGTAGACAGGTGTGGCCACATTTGAAATGAAGCACAGGTGTGTCTTGTAGTTTCTTTGAGGCTTGTGCAGCTACCTCAAGGGACGTCATATATAAATTGTTGTGCCTGTTGGTCAGGTGATCCCATCATACGGTGCCCTCACACTCTAGTCGATAGTGAGTTTCACACACTGGCTCCTTGTTGACTGTGCAAATGGTGCACGCTCCGGGAGTGCAGGACGCTGTTAGAAGCATTTTTGCTCTACGGGTTAACCGAGAGGTCTAGGATCTTAAAATGTCTTGTGGGCCACCTGCAGCGTACTCTTTTTGCCTGCAGACAGCCCATATCCACCCGTGAGGCCAATTGTGAGTAAGGTTTCAACTGGTAGCTCCTCTTAGAACACATTTGAAGGAACATCTTCAAATATAATGTTTTGCGCATCACTGACCACACAAAAATATGTGTCGTGTACTAAATAAAGGAGCTTTTTTTTATTAAAAGGTCATAAGAGCCACATGATAACATGTGTAACAGCGACTGAAATATTCTAGTTAGTGTGTTTCCAAGCAATTTCTGAACAATTCTACGTCAGGGGCCAATTATGTCACAGATCGAAGCATCCTCCTTTGTGCAGCAACTGTCAACCAGGCAAATAAAATAAATAAGAACATACTTTAAGCTCATTTATGGACCGTTTTCTTTCATGCTTAAATAGGAAAAGTTCTTTATAATAAGGACCTCAAATGTTACTTTGGGAGTAACTGGTCAAAGGACTACAAAGTGTCAGAGATCACTCTATTCTGGGGAATATCCAATGAATAAACACATCTAAAGACACAGAAAAAAATGCAAGCACAAACACACACAAATAATAAAAAATAAATAAAAACAAAAACATGTATTTGACAAAAGGAAAAAGTGGCTTGGACAAAGAGAAACCCATTTTTGTTCAGTGGGCCTAAATGTACCCAACAACATGCACGTGAGAAGTAATTATTATTATTTTCTTTTTTTGCACTTTTTTCTTTCAAATAAGCAGCACCTCTTTAACCTACAAAAATATCGCAAATGTTTAAAAGTTTCCACTTAACATAGTTTTTTACGTCATTTCAGGTGATTTGTAACAAGTAAGGCTTTGAATGAATCAAATTATATCCAAATGAGACATGGCTTTCCTGTAAAGTGAATTAGTGCTTAAGCTTTGATAGTTCTGGAGCACATGACTCCAATTTTGAAATCTTTGCACTGGCTCTCAGTCAGCTTTAGGATGCATTTTAGGAAAATGTTGTTAGTTCTTAAATGTCTATTTAAAAAAATGAACCTTCATTTTTACAAGAACTGCTCTTAATTGATTGGTTCTCGAGTCTGTAGCAGGTCAGAAGAAAAATCCACAACAAGGCTACATTCTAGAAAACCCAGCCCTCGCTTATGGAATGGCCTGCTTTGGTTTTAAGGATCCCCCCTTTTTTATTATTATTATTTTATTATTATTATTATTATTTTAAATGTTTATTAGTCTTTGGGGCTTTTATTAAGGTTCCAATAGTTATATATGTTTTCTTATTTATTTATTTGTTTGATGAATTATTTCATTATTTATTTATTTAATTGACAATAAAGCACTTTGAGGTGTTCTGTGACAGGAAAACTGCTTTATAAACGTCTTGAGAAGCCTTAGTGCTACTTTTGTGCTGCTCACTCAAAGTGATGCTGTGTTTAGCAGCAAGATAAAAAAAGGGGATTTTTAAGTTTTATGTTATTCATCTGTTGTTGTTGTTTTTTTTTGTTTTGTATTTTGCAATCTCAATATCAGAGTAAATATGTTAGAATGCGAATCTACAAAAACTGTGATAAATAAAAAAAAAAAAAACATGACTCACAAAAGGGAATTCCCTCCATTTACTGGAGGAAAGCTGTAATCCAGAAACGCAGATAGGAGTTATTGTCTTTAACAGGGCTCCCTGTTGTAATTTCATAACTGAACTCATAAACCATCTTGTAAAAAATAAATGTTACACACTAGGGTTTCTTTTTTTTCTTTTTACACAAATCATAGAGTTGCCATACAAGCAGCAACACATTGTCTCCCCTTTACATTTTTATGATCGGGTTTAACAGCACAGAACCTTTTCCCATAATTCTCTGCTGTTACAAGGCCTGCATTTGTGTAGTATTTCTTTGTACAACCTTCAAAAAACACAATTTAACATAATAAAACTTGGACATATTAAGCTTGGTGGAGATGAAGACAATTATATAAAAAGGTTCTCGTCCTCTTTTGTCAGCTTTCCAGAAATGAAAGATGGAGATGTATTTGTAGAGACAACAAAAAATTATCATAGGTTCTAGAGAAGTGAACATTTTATTGGGTATTTATCTTTGCTGCAAAAAAGAAAAAGAGGAAGACTGAGTGATTAGGCATCAAAGATATTGACAGAAAATTGACCCTGTTGAACACACACACACACAGGCATCTGCATAATGCTTGACCTGTGATTACTGATGAGGTCAGATACATGTTGAAAAGCTTGACTGTTTGGATGACCTGCTCTGTAATCCAGTGAACTGGAAAACCTGGTGTGTGCACATGTATTCATCTTTGAACTATTTTCTTGGGTTTAGGAAGCAGCACAATCACACCTCCTCATCATCTTGTAAAAGTACTTCTGTCTGAAATATCCTTATTCCATTTAAACCATTGCTCATAAGCACATCTCAGAAGAAAATGTTGAAGCTCAACAAAAAGCGCCCAAAATTTCCTATTTTCCCAAAAACTAAAATACAATATGTTGCTGAAGTGCAGTCAGCTAATCAATGTGAGATTATGACCCGTGCCTACTGGGATAATACTTATTCAGAGGAAATAATTCTTGTCACCAGACTCTATCATGAGTGGGTAACCAACACATGTGACCTTATATTTTTATTCCTTTTAAAGTCTTCACTTCCCTGGACCGCGGTACAGTAATCACTTCACTGATTTGGCGATTGGCAGTTTTTTTTCTTGTTTTATCAGGAAGAGCAGGAAGCATTAAGCTAAAGTATCAAATCACCCCACAATTGACATAAAATCTCAACTCGATCATCTTTTGATCTATTGTAAAAGCATTCCCAGTGGTCTGTTAATCATGATTATGCCTTTTCTGGCCAAGCTAAAAAAATCTGTATCATTTTCTAGGACATAGTTTCTGCAGAGCAGCACGAGTTCATCAGAAACTTCCCATCATCCACCTGTTCACACACTCTCCTGCTAGCTTACAGCCCCTCACAACCCCAATACAACATTTCTGTTGCAACAAAAATGGTGAGTAATAGTATTTACTAAATCACAACAATTTAAAAAACTAAATATCCAAAAATGGAATTTTAAGCTAATTTTTCCTTATACATGTCCTTCTTTTTGAGAAAAATGCCACAAGAACATGTTGAAAACACCAATGTTAACATTAGGTTTGTGGTGTGAGAGAGTGAAAACAAAGGGATGATGGGAAATGATGGCAGGCTTACTTCACACCAATGATCCCCCCTAATTCATTTCAGTTTTATTTATTGAGTCCAATATCACAACCATAACTGGTCTCGATGCTTCACACCGGTATTTATACAAAAGAACATAAAGTCAATCATAAAATATAAGCAATAGCTTGTTGCTAAACTAACTAAACAGACTAAGCTAAACTAGCATCCCTGCCCTTAGACCCTCCTTCTCAGTGAGGAAAAACTCCTTAAAGAAAAAAAAATAAATAAAAGATTTTGAGGAAAAAAGTAAGAAACCTCAGGTATGTCCACATGAAGGAGGGAGTTAAAAACTGCATAATTAATCATTAAAAGACCACTGGAACTCCTTTTACAATAGATCAAAAGATGATCGGAGTGGGACTAACCCTAATCAAATTCTCACTTGATTATGGATCAGAAATGTACATAATCTGAAAAAAAAAACAAAAACTTTAAATTGAGACACTGTCCCTAAAACAAATACCCTCAACATTTTACAATTTTGATTGGGCAACATTTTTTTCCTATGGTAGTTTAGGGGATGCACAGTCGATCCTTTTCATTCATTCATTCATTCATTTTCCAATCCGCTTTATCCCTTTCGGGGTCACGGGGTTGCCGGAGCCTAACCCGGCTACTCATGGGCGAAGGCAGGGTACACCCCTGGACTGGTCGCCAGTCTGTCGCAGGGGCACGGTCGATCCATGATCTGATTTGTTAGGATTCAAAAGCTGAAGTGAGACGTTCTGCTTCATTCCACCGAATGGAAAAGTGAGGTATTTTACACACCCACTGACACACACAAGCATCATCATCTTATGCAAAGCTGTAACCCAAGCTTTGATGAGACACTGACATCAAGAACGTAGTGAGCATCCCTACACCAGAGGATCTTTGTATCCCACTTTGCAAAGAGATGACACCACAAAGAACACTTCTGCAGACTTTGTTGTCTCCGACAAGCACTTAATGTGATAAGAGAATTAAAATTTTAGCGGCTCATCAAATGATAGCTTGTGGCAGAATGCCCTGCAACACCAACCCACAGTTTACAGCGGTTGTGCTGTCATATCTCCCGCCACCTCTCATTTTCCTTCACGTTGAGCTCTCAGCAGCCTTCCGACACGCTCACCTGCTCCCTCCGCTCCCTAAATGTGGTCAGGTGGATTTATTATGGGCCACGAGGTCACCAGGATTTTCCATAATGGGAGTCAGACTTAAGTGTTCTAGAGGATCCATAACACCACAAGACAAATGCATTTACATTTGATTACTTACCTATAGCACATGAGCGTTTCAAATGAATAAAGATTAGGATTATATTCAAATATAATCTCATGAAGCCGGTGTGAGTTTTTGCCTTTTTCACCATTGTATTTATTAAAACACTGTAAAAGCTTCAAGACTGCAGTTAAAATGCAGAAATTAACAAGACAAGGATACATTTTTAGGATACTTTTACAACTTAATGAAAAGGATTAGCTGACATCTGCGTCTTGCTTTTTTAAATCGTTTTTGTTCTTTAAAAATTCATAAGCTTTTCAATTGCTTCTCAGCTTCTCACACCCCGATGAATAGAGCATATCAAAGTAGCAACACTTTGATGAGCACTTTAAATATGCCGGGGGATTAGTGCTTAGCTGTGCTTGGAAACAACTCCATAAAGAGATCATTTAGCAGTTTCATTTGTTTTTCACACGTTCCTTATGCGGCAAATCTGTGTGTTTTGGATCTAAGCCAGTGTACAGCTCTGACATGTTCGTGTAAGTGGAACTCCAGGCATTTATGTCTATGTCTGTCAGAATTTCTGTGTGTACCTGTAGATTTGTGTCAGTGTGCCTGAGCTGTAGATGCTTTGTCTCGTTAATGAGAGGTGTTCAAGGCCTCCACGGGGGCCTGTGCAAGATAATCTTCTCCTGTTTTGCTATGAAAGCTCTTCTGAACGTAACTGAAGAAACTCACTCAAATGGCGGAGGGCTCAGTTGAATTATTCAGCATTTACAATCAATTTTAGCCCCCACCTCATCTCAACACCTCTCTGGACCACAGGGCTTGCAGGCTCATCATGGGAATGTTGACAATTCCCCGTACAATGCATTCTCGGGCTCCCTCGCAACATGAGAAGCTTTGGGAGCATGGATATTTGTGTGAGTTTGCATCTTAGTGTCTTGAATTATTAAGTCCCTTAAATGCTGTTTTATTGCTCTAGGTGTTAAGGTTTCCTTTTTTTTTTCATTCCAGACTCCAGATGAATTTCCAAACAGTTTCATTCCTGAACTAAACTCAGATACATTCATTACATTTAAACCTTTTTCAAGTTTGTTATTTTTTTCTTTTTTGCATTTGTTTCTCTGCTTCTAGTGTCAATGTCTCTTAGTATTTAATGTAAAAACATAGACTATTTCATCAACATATACTCAACACATTCTTTGGCATAAATAAATCAACATGTGTATATGGAAGGAAAATACTATCACCCCGATTTGTGTGTGCGTAATTCTTGATTTGCGTGTAACTTTGGATTTGTTTGTGTGTAATTCTGATTTGTAACTCATACAATACATTTTGTGCATTTGTACAAAAATTACAAAATTGAAAAAAAATACAAAATATAATTTAAATACGCACAACTTCACACACATTCACACACTGGTGGCGGCAGTGCAGAACACTGTCACCATCCAGTAACCACCAGGAATGTAGGGTTCAGAATCTTGCTCAAGGGCACTTCAACACATGGGCGGGCAGACCGAAAACTGAACCTGCAATTTTCTGATTAAAGGTTGACTGTTGACGACCACTGCAACCCGGCCACCCCACAACCACCATCTCTGATGGCACAGAGGTCCACAAATGGATTAGGCAGAGGCGTTTTGCATATTCCGGAAAGCAATACGAAAGTTGAAAGGTACATAAACATTGTGGAGCAACATTTGTTTCCGTCCAGACAACATTAGCTTTAGAACATAAGTTGTATATTTTAAAAGGAAACCACAAACGCCAGCTTTTATGATATTATGGCTTCATCTCTGAAGGGTCTGGGTGCATAACTCACCTGCATTCTGCTCAGACTTTTCACCTAAAAAGAGGAAATCCTTAAAGGAAAAATATATTAAACCATTAACTAAAAAAATTATACCTAAAACCCCCCCCCCCAAAAAAAATAACTTTCATGCCTGGACATCTTTCAACTGTTCATGACAGAAGAGAGGATGCACCATGGAAACATGCCTGTACTTTTTTAGACCTGTCTCAGGTATGTCTTCACCTAAACATGAAACAATAATAAAGTATCAAAGTTTTCCACACTTTCCGGTCGTGCTATACTTTTGCTAACATGCCATTTAATTTTGGGTTAGTTGAACTTCCATCTTTATGAACCATGTAAAGTCATGTCAGCTTTAGTTAGTATCACGTGGTTTTGACACATGACGCCAACATGATGTCGTGTCCAGCTAAAGGAAACAGACTACAAGTTACTGCGTGCTGAGAGTGTCTCAGTCTGGCAGGTGTCAGCTTTCTTGAGGTATGATTCATCTATGACGGGGGAGCTGGCGGAGGTGGTGGAGGTGGTGCAGTTGCTATATTCTCCTGTACAATAAGCTGCGGTATAATAGCCCGGTGGATTACTTCAATTGTGGTTGATAACAGACAGGCAGTGGAGCAGACAGGCAGACACAGGACACCCACTCCTGTGTGGGAAGCCATATGAATTATTTCTTCTTTGCCTGTAGGACCGTGGGGGCTATGATGGACAGGATGGGGGGTTGTGAATCATGGGGCAGAGCTGTCACAAGTCTACAACAGTGGCGAAATATATTTAAAAGCACATTTTACCATTACAGAATTTTATCAGCAAGTTTGAATGTTTAAGAGGAATATTGATTGAAGTTCATTACATTTGCTATGACACTAACTAGTAGCTGCATTTTTGTGAGTTTGCCCTTGAATTGGATCACTTTTGGTATCATTCCTAAATTTTTAGGACCCATAAGTCTTATAAAAGATTCCAATCTTTCCAATTCCAATTCCTAATGACCAATGTACAATTTCTGGACTCTCAGCTAGATGAAGTGATAAGCTACGAATGGAGGAGAAGTGAAGGAAATGTTGTACAAAGGCTGTGCTCAGTGTTAATATGAGTAGCAACACAAACTTGTGTGTGTGAAGCAGGATGCCAGATCTCTGCTCAGTGCAACATAGTCAGCAGTATTCTTTGTCAATGGTAGAATCTTGAAGGAAGGTGATACCTGGTTTAAGCATGATTAAAGAGACACCCCATAGAGTGTCTCAGATACGTTTTTGTGTTCTTGATACTGTGGCAGCTGCTTATTCAATGCTGTCTCGCATTCAGTCTCACCTGTCATTCTGACATCATTGCATTGCAATTACAGTGAGTGAGATGAAGAAAAGATTAGGTCCTTGATGTACGAAGAGGATCAACGACATGTTGTTTCTGAGTCTCAACCCATTGCTGCAGTTTTTCTTTTGCCTCGATTCTAATGAACACTGACATTGATCTAAGAAATTATTTTTATTATACACTGATTATTTTGGTTTTTTTGATGCAAAAAACAAAACCGTTGCCAAAACCTCCAAAACTTTATGTTTGGGAGCAGTGGATGCAGTTGATGTAATGTTGAGATAAAATTAAGCTCTGCAGATGCAGAACATTTTACTTGAAAAACTTCAATGTGATGCAAAAAGTTGTTTCAGCAGAGCAAAGTCTTTTTTTCTGCTGTCTTCTAGAAGAGAGGACTCTCAATGTTGTACTCTAAACTATCAGACTTAGAGATGACATTAATTCATTTTCCAATCCGCTTTATCCTTTTCGGGGTCGCCGGAGCCTAACCCGGCTACTCATGGGCGAAGACAGGGGACACCCCTGGACTGGTCACCAGTCTGTCGCAGGGGCCACAATCACACACCCATACACACTCATATCCACACCTAGAGACAATTTAGAGTAACCAATTAACCTATGAAGCATGATTTTGGACTGTGGGAGGAAGCCGGAGTACCCGGAGAAAACCCACACATGCACGGGGAGAACATGCAAACTCCACACAGAAAGGTCCCCATTGATGACACTGTTTCAAGACCCCCAGCCAAGACTTGAACCGGGAACCTTCTTGCTATGAGGCAAGAGCGCTAACCACTGCGCCACCGTGCAGCCTGATGACATCAAAGATGACATGTAACAGCAAATACCTGTGGGATGTCTATGTGTTTTGAAGGACACGAAGAGCAAAGACAAAGTAAAAATGAATTTCATCTGTTTTCTTATGGAAACTGAGCACTTTAATGCGGCCAAAGATCTCTTATAACAACTGTTTGGATTTATGGGAAAATCAAGGATAAAAAAATCTAAACATTTTTGACTTATTACATCTGATTACTTTTTATTTTATAGTGTTTAACATCTATTATAATGGTATACTAATATTAATATTAATAAATATTATAAATATAATAATAATTATTTGAGCTCTAATTAAATCAGAACACTTACTCACCTGCTCATCTAAATGCACATAGTCATGAACAGGTTGTGCACATAATTAAATTTTAATGTCGTTAGATTTTTTAGCATAGGAGTCAATACTTTATTGCATCCTTATGTAACCAGCTTGTGGTCACTTAAGGAATTGCAAGATTAGATTTTTCTAGGTTGGAAATGGAAGGAGGAACTTGCTTTTAACTTGGGTTGGCTTCTCTTTACCATCTGATGAACCAAATTCTGGGAAAGTTGCCGCACAAGATATCAAGGGTGTAGACCAGTCACTGTGAGATGCTGGTTGAGTAAACTCTTAAAAAACACATAAGCCTAACTAACGGGGAGGTAGGTTGTTGTTGTATGTTGTATTGATTTTTCTATTATCACCCCCCCAAACCCTGTGCACTGTGCAGAGAACCAGTTAGCACTGCTCAAATGATAAGTGTGCGCTCCTTTCACGCAGCCTGACTGTTTGACATGAGGAAATTAGACAATCAGAGTGTAGTTTGTGTGAACATCCTATTGGTGTCCTACAGGAACTTACTTCTCAGGTATTATGTACTTATCACTAGGGTGTGGCGTAAGGACAATGTGACACAGCACCACCTGTAAACGTTCTTTGAGGTTACTGCACAAGCCTCAAGGGAACTGCAAGACACACCTGCACTCCTCAAGATGCGGCTAATCCTGCTGTCCGTGATGCTCCTTGGGCCTGGACATCCCAAAAACCTGCAGTTCCCATATGGGTGCATGTGACATAAGACTTTTCCTACATTGCTAAAATAGTAATAATTCCCTTAAATACATTTTTGTAATGGAAACAAACTAATGGTAGTGTTTTAATGTGGTCACCAGACACCAGTGGCGTACCGTCAGGGCCTGCAAATCTTTCAGTGAAGGCCTAAAATGATCTGAAAAGAAATATCTAAATCACAGATAATTTTACATACATATATATGTCCAAAAATTTATTTAAGATCATCCCAACAGTTCTGTCAGCTTCTCTCGCAGCGCTATGCCTGGATGCGCTGCTGTCAGATGGTTTTTTCACATGAAAGTTTCTAACCAATCACATTTTAGCCCTCACTTGTTGCTAGATTAATAAAAGTCTGCCTTACTTTCCATAAAACTTTCCATAAAAAGCACTGAAGAATAAACGCATTGACTGTGATTCCACCAATCAGAATTTGAGTTAGAGTTGCTATAGCTTCACAAAGATGTATAATGATATAATCATCTCTGATTGGATGGTCAAAGCTCGTGCTACCAAAAGCTAACTTCTTCTATGCTTTTTTCAGGCCGTAGGCAGTAGCTGCACTTGATTTTTGCTTGAATTACTTGCTGTTTTGCAGTTAACAATAGAAGAAGGAGGAGACGTTGATTTCGTTGTGAATTTATTGCATAAGCCATTCTTAAGACAGACTTTTTCTGAAAAAATTGGACATCGTCAAAAAAGGCTGACCAACTACGAAGCTAGCGAGCCTGTTTCAGGGAAAAGGATTTCCAGCCGTTTTGTCTGGCATGCCACCACTGAATGCGCCATGGCCCCTTCGACTGCATTGAGCTGCAGCGTCTCATTACCAGCAGCTTCACAGCATTCATGATGGAATTGCTCCATAAAATCATATTCATCTATAACTGGATGGTGACAGAAACATAAAATTAAAATAAAATTAAAAGTTAATATTAGCGAGGATGGTTTTGGGAAAAGCTGAAGGCTCAGCTTTGAAATGCATGGACCGCCACTGCCAGACACATTTCTGCATTGGTACTCTCCCACTATATAGCTTACGTTAAGGATATTTTACAATAATAATCTGTCAACGACAGAAGACTAACCAAACATACAGGTTGGTCCTCCACAACAGTGGAGCTGAGCTTGGCTCTGCTTCAGTGTTTGGGCCAGAAATTGCAACATGTCACAACACAATCTCTGTGTGTGGTCTCGTTGTTTTGTCATCATTTCTCATATGTTTAGAAATCATCCACAACAATCTAATCACAGAGTGTCATCTTAGTGAGCTTAATGTGGAGAAAAGACACATGTGGCCTCACTGCACTGTGTACTTCATCTAACTGTAAACACATGCAAACAGACAAACACAAAGATGCACATGGATGTAAACATATAGTTGCTTGGGTCACTCACTTGGTGGGTCTGTAGGTATCACTGCTGTTGTTATATATGGAGGAACAGAGTATGTTGCAGTCATCCCCATGCACCTGAAATGATTCCTTATGATGCCATCTTCAGGAGAGGGGGTTGCGGGTGGGGGTGGTACCAGGACATGGACGACTGTTGTGCTAATGGGACACTTAGATGTCTGGGTTTATGTCATTCAGTCCCAGCACGCTGCATTCAATCGCTTCTCATATGCAGGGATCTAGCTCCGCGACAATCGATCTGCGGCTAGCTTCCTCCACCCTGGTGGTCATGGCTCAGGCAACCGGAGAAGACACGGTCCTCAGGCATCCCCTCTCATCGTCTACCTCCCCCAGCCCCAACACATATACACAGCATACTCACACATACTCTCAGACCGCTTCTGACACTCCAGGCCTGACCTTGATCTGCCTCTAGAGAACCCATCCAGAGACGTTATTACCCTAAAGTGTAAAAATTCCTTTAAAAATTGTGAGAACTTGTAAATTATTTCTCCAAAATCAACCAGATCACATTAACTCAAGATGTCAAATACTGAAACCATTCTGTGATGATAAATGTATTAAGAAACTCTTTGTTGAGCTGATATGTACGTTGACTTGATTGCATCAAAAATAACACAAATCTTGAGTATTTGTGTGGGTTCCATATTAACCAAAAACAGTCTGAGAAGCTCAGCGGACAGCAACTCTGCTATGAGTCAGTACTAAATATAGTGAAGCATCATTTCAGTTCCATGCAGCTGAACCGTCTTCTGCAATCTCTGGTAAAACTTCATTTTTTTAAAATGGAAAATGACTTTGAATCACCCTCACCCATTGGTTTCCCATTCTTTCTAAAAATGTCATCCAACACTGGGGCTTTATATTTTAAGCTGAGTTAATAAAACACATCTGCTCCTTCTTTTAAAAACTAGAGAGGGGTCCACATGACAAAAACGCAGATCCAGAACAAAACGCTTAAATAAGGTGTTGGGCTTTACCCAAAAATAACTTACTCCAGAAACATTTTATTAAATCATATTTATATTAATAATATTTTTTAATAAGCACTTTATTTCCTCAACCATGGAACCTTATTGGTTAAGGCACAATTCATCTTTTTTTGTTATAACCAAATGACATTGAGTGTTGTAAAAATATTTCCTAATTTACCAATAGAAAAGCACCATGAATTTGCTTGGTCAAAAGCGACCAGTAAATAAGATAGAGCTGCAGTGATTGATTTTCTGATGATTAAATAAAATGTGCTTTATAACTTTATTCATTTAAAAGGTGTATTAACATTCAAAAGTTTTTCAAAGTCCTACTCTTTCAAAAGATTGTGAAATATTGCTTCTGGACGCATGTTGGCACACAGTTAGAACCGTCTTAAAGCGTCTTCAGACTTGATTCATCGTAGAATTACTGCAAAAAAGAGAGCTGACAATGGCTCCAAAGAAAAACTAAGCGACAAGTGTCAAAGAAGACATCAAAAAGCGCTCAATGACCTGTCTGTGTGCATTACAGTCATGAAAGCTGAGATAATGCCACTTTTGAAACTAGATGATGAGCTCAGAAGACTGAGTCCAGAACAAGCAACGAGACAACAGGGTCGACCATCTGGAGAAACTTAGCTGGACACTCTAACATGATCACCGGATTACAGATCAAATGATAGCAAACCGAAGCTAGCAATGCTAGCAACGTTTCTGATCCTGGTGAGAGCATTGGTGAGACTGCTGAACATCAAGTGTAATCATTTTTCAAGTAAAGGGATTTCCCTGGATTTAAATAGCATCGAGACCTGTCGTCCACTTCCCAGGAGAAAAGAGACTTATAAACCATTGATCCTTATCAGGTTTGTGAATCAAAAACACAAACTTGCTCTGAAGAACTAAGCAAACAGTAAAGGATCAGTTGTTTATCTGAATGACTGAAGGAATGTTGAAATTAATGAACATGCGAGGATTCTTAAGAATCACAAAAAAATTCAAAACACTTGAGTGAAAAACTGCAGAGTCTTCGTTAAGCCACTCCGTCCACTGGACAGGTCAAAAGGTTCTGGTTGTCAACAACATGAAAGACTTTAAAAAGTTTTTGATTACGGACGTCTGAGCAAACAAAGGCAGTAATAAAGAAAAGAGTCAAATTTCATTTCAAGAAAATCATGGCACCTGGAATCTACCACTACCTCCAAAAGTCAACGGATTTTTAGTAGACCTCAACTTATTCAGCTGCACTGATAACAGCTGCAGAAAGACACGGAACCTGACAAACTCTGCAGACATTACAGCAAGGAGAACTTTATGAACTCTGTTAAAATCAGAAGGACGACTGTCAATCAGACATCAGAGGAAGGAATAGCAGCAGAACATATGGACCTTTTTATTTTACGCAATTACTATATCTGTAACTTTGTTCATTTGTGACAAGAATGCTGACTTTGACTTACTTTGGCTGACTTTGATTAAAGTAATTTGTCTCTCATCACTCCACTTTGATTCCAATAATGTGATTAATAATAATGATTTTTTTTCTAATGACAAATGATCTGCAAATATTTTTGATGATTGATCTTCAGATTTTATTATTTCAGAGATAAAATTATGTGCATTTACATAATCATTATGTACTTCATATTTGCCATGTGATTTGTTTAAATCTTGAGGATTTCTAATGATCAGAATCTATGTTGGTAACCTGTTCAGAAGCTAAGAACCAGATAATGATCATTTTGGTAAAGAAATTGAAAAATTCAAAGTTCAGCAGAGCAGGGGTGAGATTATGTAAGTTCTCTTCTTCCAACTTCCTTTCAAGCAATTTACTAAAAATTTTTTGGCAATCTTGATAATTAATAGTTTAATTGTGTCATGTTCTATATGGATATGAGAACAATATGTTTATTTGAGTTTAAGAGTAATCATTGAATTATTTACTGCTTTATGTGGACATATGCACATTTTTCAATTAAATGTATGACCAATTATCCTATGTTTGATATATCTTTTTATAAATATAAGTTTCTGTTATTTGTCTTATTTTTGCATTATTTTTGTTTTTATTGCTTGAAATAAACTATTTCCAATCCAGTATATTGTATCGTGATTCGGATTGCATGGCTAGACACTTGCCAGTACACAGCCCTACTTTAACGTGAATCCTTTTATCTTGGAACTCTAACATCCCTTTTCTCTCCTCGTGCACACAAACACAAAGAAGACTCACAAAACATGCAGTGAATAACAGGATGTGCATCTTCTGATGTTCTATAAACGGCAGTTTGTTTTTGTCTGCATGAAACGCCAAAAAAGCCATATTCAAAAGCAGCGTCTGCAATCTCGCTATTGCAGTGACGGTGTTGTTTAGAGAAATCAAAACATGCACACACACACAGCAAAGCAAGCTGCTGGTGGGGGATGTTTGCCGTTTGCTTGTGTTCTAATATCTACTTCATGCAAAGCTTTGCTAAATGACTGTGTGTGGTCCACTTGGGTCCATGCCGTTGAGCGGATGGCCCCGGTGGTGCATTGTTGTCTTTCTGACTTCATTTTTCAACACAGGCCTCTGTTGCTTATAATAAAACCAGATTATGAAAACATTCTTGAGTCTTGACATGCACTGACAAACTTGAATATCAACAGTAGGGAAATATGACAAAAAGGCCACTCTAAGCTCTCTGCCAGTATCTGGTAAACAGATCATGCATGCAAGGTTTGACATTTATTTACTTGTCTATATTTCACAATCCATTCCTCAGATCTATTCTGCAAACATTTTTTCATATGGGATGTTGAATTTCTACAGTCAAGTTTGCAAATTACACCGATATATTTTATTTGTGTTTCATTCCAGAAATAATGTTTTTTTGATGACTTTACAGTTGCTAAATCCTGGATTGTGGATTTTGTAATCCATTGGAGGTCAGTTCCTTCCTCTAGATTTTCCCTCTGATGCTGGAGCTCCATCCCCTCCTGTTCTCACGGCTGCTTCCCTGGAGAATGATCAGTGTTGTGGGTGCTAATCACTGAGCGGTTTGGTCTTTTAATAAACAAAGAGGAAAAATTAGGCCCCGGCAACAATCTGGTAATTCAGTAGCAGGTCGAAGGATGTTTCAGCTTTTTTCACTTCAGGCCAAATTATGAATGTGTGTGCAAAACCGTTGCCCTCTTAATGATGGTCTTGTAATATTACAGCTGCTCACAATTAACCAGGACTACCCTATGGCCGCCGAGGCCCCCCCTATGTAAATAAACGGTGGGACTGGGGAGGCTGAGCACAGTGTGCGCTGAAACAACACGACTGATTTGAACATCTGGTGTGGTAATAGAACTGTCTCTTCCACACTTTGACGTAATGAATAGGGATCAGAGGGCTGGTTTGAAGCAACTCTTATGGATAATGGTCCCACAGCGAGCTGCATACATCTCTGTTTATTCTCAGGCAGGAGGTCTTCACAGGAGGGCTGCTCCAGGTCCGAGAGACAGGCAATAATCTGCTCTGTGCATTCAAATCATGAGAGATTAAAAAAAAAAAAAATTCAAATACTTTAAAAGTAAAAAAAGAAATTCTCTGAAAACCATGGACGTTTTAATAAATATAGTTACCATTTTGCACACATTAAATTTTAGTAAATGCCTTTAAGATCCACTTGTATGATTGTATATAATTGAATGATTTCAAAAATGCTGAAACTTTGATGATGGACACTCCCATCCCATTGTTTAATGTTAAAATCATTTTATAACAGCTGTTAAGACTTATTAGTGCAGCTTTTTTCTCTTGTTTGAATTAATATATAAAAATAAATAAATAAATTACAGTTCCAAAGGAGAATATTGAATAATTAATAGTGGATTAACCCTCTTTTGCCTCTGAACTCACTGATAAGTTTGCCAGTCACATGGTTATTTAGATCAGTTTGTATATAGTTTAAGGGAATTTGGCCTGTTTTTTTTCCCATTTTCTCATTATTTTGCCCTTGTCTTTGTTGTTTTTGTATTTATTTATACATTTTCATGATGTCTAAATTTGATATTTGTTATAAAGACATAGAAACAGCTCATTTTTTGTGTTTTTGCAGTAAAAAAAAAAGATTACATTTACTGCTCAGACATCAGTTTTTTTGTACAGTTTCAGGTTAATTGCAATACTATGTGTAAAATAATGAAAAATGCTATTCAGGGGCACAACTAAACATTTTCACAGTTTGTGTCTACTGAACAAACTTAAGAATCTAGCTAAAATCATTACATAAAACACAGTAATATTTACTTAGGAAATATTTTAACATTTTGAAGTTGTCTGTATGGTTAGGATGAATGGATGGCTTTGACATGTGACATGGAACATTCATTCATTTTCTATACCATTTTATCTCTTTTGGGGTCACAGGGCTGCTGGAGCCCCACCCGGCTACACCCCTGGACTGGTTGCCTGTCAGTTACACACCCATACACACTCTCATCCACAACTAGGGACTATTTAGAGTGACCTATGCAGCATGTTTTTGGACGGTGGAAGGAAGCCGGAGAAAACCCACGCATGCACGGGGAAAACATGCAAACTCCACACAGAAAGGTCCCCCATTGGTGACATTTTTCAAGTCCCCTAGTCAGGACATGAACCAGGAACCTTCTTGCTGTGAAGCAAAAGCACATTTGCTTGTTCTCTGTGTAAGGCACGAGCTTAATGCTTTCCACTGGGATCAAAATATGAGAGCTTGAAAAGTCACATTTGAGTTTGGAAAATGAATCTTTTTTTTTTTTTAACCCCTTTGCATGTGGCAGAAGTTTTGACAAATGAAAATGTAAAATTTCTTTATAGTTTTTACTTTCATAGTTTTTTTTTTTTTAATAGTTCAAGATTATGTATTTGTAGGTTTCTATTTATGATCAATCGATTCCCATACCTTAAAGCTTAGAGGAAAACTTTAAGTGAGGTTACTATTAATAAACAAAATCTGTTCTGGTCACCGTTTGGTCTTGAGAATGTCAGGTATTTCTATGTATCTGTTCCACATACTTATTTAAAATTATAATGAAAAAGACTGTTATCTGGTCTTCCCCTGTATCCTTCTCCTTGGTCTTTTCTCATGTATCTCTGAGCCTCACTGGGTCATTTGAGCCAGAGTGGTTTGCCAAAGCCTCTCTCTTTCACTCCGGTGATCGGTAATCAGTCTGCTTTGATGCAGTTTTGTAACCTTGACTTTCAAGATAAAGTTGCACCTATCCATTGGAAAGGTCAGCAGCAGATGTTAATTAACCAAAAGGGAAATGAACTAATGGGGATTTTCGAGTGGCATTTAAAAACTTTTGACTCCATGGAAACAGTTCAGTGTGTGGCACACAGGTACAGTTGCACTTTCTTCCTGGAATTTTAAGTGGTTCATTTCACACCTTAGGTCCACAGCTTAATTTGTTAAAAATAAAATAATCTATGGATTTCTGGTGAGTTAAATGAACAATGGCAGGCAACAGCAAAGATCCAAATGTCAAACATTCATCCGTCCCTTTTATTCCGTTCATCCATGGGCAGCAGTCTAAGCAAAGACGTACAGACTTCCCTCTCGTTAGCCACTTCCTCCAGCTCCTCTGGGGGGACCCCGAAGCGTTCCCAGGCCAACCTAGAGATGTAGTCTCTCCAGTGTTACATGGGTCTTCCGGGGGGCCTTTTCCCAGTGGGACATGCCTGGAACACTTCCCCAGGGAGGCGTTCCAGACTAGACGCCTGAACCACCACAGCTGCAAGCTCTCCCCAGGTGACCAAGCTTCTTGTTCTATCTCTAAGAGAGCGCTCAGCCGCCCTACATTTCAGCCGCTTGTATCCTGGACATTGTTCTCTTGGTCATGACCCAGAGCTCCTGATGATAGGTGAGTTGCTAAACCTAAAACTGAAAATCAGACCATGTCGCCTCATGGCATTTTTCTCAAAGCTTAACATTGCAATTAAAACACATATTATACTATTTAATTTGTGGATCTATTAAAATAAATAGAAAGCCTGCCACTCAGAGGTAAAATGCTTGTAAGAACCATCTAATCTTATGCCTTAGTCATGGGTGTTGCAAGTTTTTGGTTGTCCAGGTCCATGGAGGGTCCATGTTGTGGTGTTGTGAAGTTTTTTAAAAGGATAGTGTAAGTTTCACATTTCTAACATATGCTGGTGAGGCTGTTGTACAATGCCCTAATGCAGCACTCCATTCATGAGTGAGATGCCTATGCTGGCTCCTTACTGTACTGTGTACAAATGGCGGACGCACGGCGTGTGCAGGTGATACATGAGTGCCCATAGGACCATAGGATCCCCACACAAACCACACTCTGATTTTTGAATGTCCTCATTTCTGACAGTTTGGCTGCAAGCACGGATCATGCCAGAGACCAGTAAGCAGTGTACACATATCACTTGAACAGTACCAACTCCTTGCACAGTGCGCAGCTTTCAGGAAGGTTGAAAAAAAATCAAAAATCTATATGATGTGGCTGCGTCTCACCTACTTCACCCTTTCTTGTCCTTAAAAAAGCTGTGCATTCATAAACGTGTGCTTCACGCTCTTCCCACTCATGCACGTGCTCACGTTCCATCCACAAACACGCTCAAATCGCCACACTTGTCATCTTAGTGGCGACAGTTTTAACACACAGGAATTATTACAATGTTTTCATTTCACCGCAGAAAACTTAGGATTTTTTTTTCTACAGTGCACATTATTCCTGACCATAAAAACTAACTAAATAAAAATAGATAAATCACCTGGTCTTGAAGACTGACGCAGAACGTAATGTACTTTGTGCGAAACTATAAAATTTGGTTGAAGGCGCCATGTATATAGGTGGGTGGAGTCACAGTGACAGTGCTGTGTGAATGGACCCTTTCCCTATGACGCCAAGGGGGGACAAAGATCATTGTGAGAAGAGATTGTCACTCTTTTTAAATCCGAAAAATACAAACAGACGACAGATCAGGTGCTTTTTGTTGTCACACCCCAGCTTGCCACTGTCTTTTCCTCCAGGTGCCAACGGTGGAAAGTCTGCCCTAGGTTGCCGACCCCTGCTCTACGGGCTCACCAAAATAGTCAAAGAACTGAAGACTACCTGTGTGACCTGTACAGGTTTGCCCATTTTTCACCCTCAGACAGCAGTTGTGACTAAAACACAAGATCAAGCAGCAAACAGTAGACCACATGTTTTTAGTAAGCACTGAGTATTTCACAAGGAAACAGTAAATGGTAAATGGCGTGTACTTATATAGCACTTTTCTACCTTCCTCGAAGGCCCAAAGCACTTTAAAGTCACAGTCCCATTCACACACTGATGGCAGCTTTACTGCCGAACACTAACGCCAACCTATACCACCACGAGCAATGTGG
Organism: Adrianichthys oophorus; assembly: GCA_036245035.1. Lineage (NCBI taxonomy): Eukaryota > Metazoa > Chordata > Actinopteri > Beloniformes > Adrianichthyidae > Adrianichthys > Adrianichthys oophorus. The sequence continues at coordinate 20,840,766 of BSAI01000207.1, forward strand.
GCTTCAATGTCTTGCCCAAGGACACAGACATATGGACGAGCAAGGTGGGAACTGAATCTGCACTCTATCGCTGCATCACAGACATGTGCAATTGTGTGCTTTTGTAAATAAAACAATCATAAATATTTATTAGGCAGGGATATATGGCAGTGGAGTCCATATATAATAACAAAAACAAAAATAACCAATATCCTTTGATTGTGACATTCTTCATGTCCTCTGTTGAACTTTCATGGGTTTTGTACCACTTTAGAGCCCAAAAGGCTTTGCTTCAAACCACTTGTCACGTGTAATGCAATGTTTCTTGACAATAACTTATCAAATCTAAACTTTTGAGTCAACCTGAACAAAACTTCACAGCTCACACATGCCTTCAACAGGGAGCTGCCAATTTAAAATTCCCCAGTTTTGAAAGTTCACTAACTGGGACAAGCATCAGGCTAAATTTCAGCCAACAAGTTATGCTCCAATTGACATGGCTTCCCAAAGTTTTAAAGTGATGCTTCTATGTGGCGGGCTCTTCCTCTCCTCTAAGTTCCCACTGTGTCTTTATCAAGCCTCTCCTCAAGCTCGGCGCCTTTATCCTTTCCTCCTGTGGCTTTACATGCATGACTCTTGTTTCGCCATCTGCTCCACACTGGAGACTGCCACTCTCATTTGCTGATAATTACTGTCACCTGCACTATTTGATTTATGCTTTATGTTACCGGTGGCCAGACGCTGCACCTCAGCGAGAGTTGGCAAAGAAAGCCAGTAAGCTTGACTAGAACTGAAAGACGATATCCTTTTCTAAAAATCCTACCGTTCAAGAAAAAAAAAAAAATTTGAAAGCACCTATGGTGCACTTCATCCAACTGTATGTATTTGAGACTATTACAACACGCAGAGTTTAAATTTACTGCTGTGATTTTGAGGTCAAGGCAAAGAGGATTTCCTATTCACATGTTTATGTTTCTAAATCACTGACCTTTTCTTGCACAGGAAATCCATCTCCACAGATATACAGTATCGCAATGATAAATACTTCCCCTTAAATATTTATAATAGGATCAGGAAACCACAAGAACATAGTAGTTTAATTTAAGCCCATCAAAGCCAAGAGGCTTGTTAGACAACATCCCCTTTTTTAAAGTCCAGGTGGCTTTTTTTATTCATTCTGCGGTGAGTAAAAAGTATTTGAAAAAAGAAAAGAAAAACTCAGAAGTCGAGGGTTGCAGTCATAATGATTATGGGGGGGCTTTTTATTCTTGTTGCTGTAATGCTGTAGTGCGCACCATTCCAGCCTGGGAATTACAGCTTTGTCCCTTTCAATGATGTCTCCTCCTGCATGAGTCACTACATTTCTAGTACTGACAACTCTTGACCCTTTTGAGGAAGTTCAGTTTGTAAAAACTCAAAGCCCAATGGTTCAGTGACTGCATTGCATTTGTTTTTTGAATGAAGATTTAGTTTTCCTCTTCACCATCACTAAAGTTTAAACTCAGGAGGAAACTACACTAAAATGTTTGTTGTTAACTAAAATACTTTCACAATACCCTTTTAGAAAGATCTGGACTCAATTGCATTTTACCTGTCACAATGGAACAGGTTCGCGGGACAGTTAACAGATTTAAAAAAATAAATAAATAAATAAAAAAAAGCACAACCTAGATGTTCTCCATTTTATTTTTAATTTGATTCCAAAGGAATTTTTTTTGGAAAACTACGTGATTCTCTCCACCACATCTGACTTATTCTTAACCTGTCAAGTCGCTTGGTCACGTGTTGAAAATCCATCTGCTACTCGGCTGCTCTGATTGCTTAATTAAAACCCTCAGTTTGGCAAAGTTAGCAAATATAAATAGTATTTAGAAAAGAGCCAGTGAGCAAACAGAATTTAGAGCCTTCAACTTCAAAGAAAAAACAAATCTGCATTTAGCAAACAAAATCAGGAGTCTTTCCTCCAAATATGGATTTATAATGAGAGTTGTTCCGACAGACCATAATAATAATGCATAATATTCATCGACCAACTTTCTAATGTTACGAGGATGCTTCTAATAAAGTTGTTCAAAAAGTTTAAACGTTTATTATTTTATTTAGAAAATATCAGTTTTAGTGACCATTTTTTGTTTTGTATTTCTCTGTCACCTTAAAAGGCTGAAGTTGGCATCTGATTTTTTTGCTTTCATTTTGACAGTTAAGGACAAATCTATGTCACATTTGAATGGTTTCTACAAAAAAAAAAAATCTATAGTACAAATAAAGTTTAAAGCAGCTGCAGATATTTTATAGAGGATGAAGATGCATTTTACCCACAAAAATGTATTGAAACTGGAGCCTAAAACAAAAAAAAAAAAAAAAAAAAAAAAAAAAAAAAAATCAGATGCCAAGCTCAGCTTCATACAGGCCCATCTGCCTAAGAATTGTCTAACACAAAACCAGAGCTAAACTGGAGCTAGTCAATTGGTGATTAGTCCGAGTCGGTTTGCATCACTTTTCTAGGGCAACTACTGTCACCAATCATAAGTAAGCTTGTTGAAAGTCCACACCCCTTCCATTGAAAGCGGCTGTCAATCAAACATTCGAGGTGGGGGGTCCGACAGGGTTTTAGTGAGACATCTGATTGGTCAGTTTAAAACTTGAATAACTTGTGATGAATAAAAATATGGAAACATTGGATTTGCAAGAAAATGTTAAGAAAAAGGTATCAGAGTAGGAATGTTCTTTCTGACAAACAGAATGACTCAACAATACTTGTCTTTTTCTCAACAGAAGTCTATGGGAGTTTTGCTTCTGGAGCCAGCAGGTACTTTTTCTTTGGAATGCAAGAGGGAGGGGTCACTCAGTGTAGTTGTCATATACAGTGAATGGCTAAGACTGTGCGTTTGGTCTGAGAGGTTGATTGACAGCTTTTTGAGCATTTGAAGGTCAGTCAGCATAACCAGAATTCATATTAAAATGGCGAACCAGATGACAAGGTGCATTGTTGATTTTTGATCAAAATTTTTTGTCAAAAAATGTTTTTATTGATACAAATTCTGATTAATATAAAGTCTTTTTTTTGCATTATGTTAAGACAATCTTGATTAGAATTTGCTCTTTAAGCATGACATAAAATTGAGCTGAATTTGCCATTAATCTTGAATTTTATGTTGGTTGGGATGTCGAGGAGACAAAATCTCACACTAAAGATCTTCAAAACTGTTTGATGGCACACCAAAAATGTTCCTGATTGGAGTTTAAAAACAGTCCCAAGTGGCCTGAGAGCAGTTGATAACTGTGATGTGTATATCAAATAGTTTATAAAATGAAGCCAGCTGTGTTTCCCCTGCATACTGTGGCTTCCTGACATGCACCATTAAACCTTATTAGCCACTTCCTTCTACTGAGATCCTCCTCACCCTATATTCCACCCCTCATATTAACATTTTTCTGTTCCTCCAACTGGAAATTATTTGCTTCATTGTGGAGCGTCAGCTACCCGTTTAGTTTTCTGATACAACATAATTGGCACTTTAGAATATAATCATGGACACGAGCTCTGTGATTGTGGTCTTTTATGCACAAATCTCAGCAGATTGTTGATCACTTTGTTCTGCTTTTATCTCTCTGGTGTGGCGGCGCGTGTGACTTGTCTCTAAGTCTGTCAGTCATTATACCTTCTCCCAAAGGTCCTGTCTTCAATGAGCTGCTCACAAGCCATTAGCTTTGAAGTGACTCATAAAGAATCAATTGAAAAGATTACAACAGGAAACGAATATCAGAGGAGGCACCGTGGCGCTTATGAACAGATGTCTGTATTCACATTGCATGTCAGGAGTTGTGCTTTTTATGGTGACGTTCTCGGCATGTACAAGAGACAACTGCAGATGTTTAACAGCGATGTAATACATGAAAAGAACAGAGAAATCTGGATCATAACTGGTGCAAATTAAAAACATAAAAGCATAAACAGGTTAGCAATGTTGGGAAAGGAAGACAATTTAAGTGTCTTTGTCTCATTTTTGCTCTATTTCAGTTAGTTATATAGTTGAGTTCTATTTCAGATATGCTGCAGTTTCAGACTATAAGTCGGGGGGGGGTTAACATAGTTTGGCCGAGGGTGTGACTTTGGCTGAATAACTACTTTTCTACACCTACGGCTTTTCCCTACACCTACATTTATCCTCCAAACAGAGAGATATGGAAAAACTAGTCTCTTCAAATTCGGATGTAGTACTGCTGGATGACATCACCAATAGTCAATAAAAAAAACATAACATTGGTTTTATAACTTTAAAAAGCCACATAAAAACAAAAACTCAATATCCATCCGGACACACACACACACACACACACACACACACACACACACACACACACAATCAATCGAGCAAAGCGCTTCCCAAAGTTGCGCAAGAAATTTTTTTTTCAGATTTTGGAATTTAATTAGTACACGCAAAAGGCGCATCGGATTGAGCACGTGACCAATTCTTTAAAATAGTTTAGGTTTTGCGCTTCATGGTGTGAAAAATACGGCATTCACTTTTAATCCTAATTCATATTCTATAAATAGACTTATGGCTAACGAATGTAGATCTATATTTGGCATTTTGTTTTTATAAATGTAGCATGCATTGATCTAGCTACAAGCAATCAGTGAAATTTAACAGGAAACAAGGAACTTAAAGATGACGGAGTAATGTTCAGGACCTACTCTACCTTTGCACATAGATTTTCCTGAAGGTACACAACATTCTTTGTTGGGAAAATGCTGAATGGTAAACACTGCCTATTTTGGTGCCTCCATTCAATTGATACCCAAGCATGGCCAAGGGAGAATTGGATCTTTAGGTCAAAAAAAAAAAATCAAAATATCGATTGATTATCGAAGCATATGTAGTCAGAAAGATTTCACATTTCATGTAATTTTAAATTGATACAAAATTGGAGGGGGGTGGCAAATACAGCTGTATGCAATAGTTTGGGCATCCCTGATTTTTTTCAAGGTTTTCCTTCATAAATCATTGGTTTGTTAGAAACAGCAATTTCAGGTAAATATCTCAGACAACATAGTGACAGTTTAGTGAAATGAACATGATTTATAGAAAGTGTGCAATCATTACTTAACAAAAGTAGGCAGGTGCATTCATCTGTGCACCCTTGTTTTATTGAATTTAACACCTTCAGCACTAATTAACACAAATTTTGTTTGGTAAGCTCATTGACCCTTGGTCTACATACCCAGGTGAACCCAGATACCCAAGTTGTCCTCATAGCATCTTCTCTGAAGACTGGAAAGATGGGAGCCTCAAAACAATTATCAAATGACTCGAAAACAAAGATTGTTCAACATCATTGTTTAGGGGAAGGATACAAGAAGCTGGCTCAGAAATTTCAGCTGTCAGATTCCAATGTGTGAGGAACATAGTAAGGAAATGGAAGACCACAGGCACAGTTGTAGTAAAGGCCCAGAGTGGCAGGCCAACAAAAATGTTAAATAAGCAGAGGTGAAGGATGGTGAGAACAGTCAAACTCAACTTACAGACCCTCTCCACAGATCTTCAACACGATCTTGCTGCAGATGGTGTCACTGTGCACTTTGCACAAGGAATGTCGTGGAGTAGTGGTGGTGTAGGACCCAAAATGCCATTTAATAAACTGAAACATGACAAAACAAAAAGGTAGGAAAGCAGAGCTGAACAGACAATGATGAACAGAAAACCAGACACTTGTATACTCTGAGGTAGATTAACTAAATGAAGACAGCTGTGAAGGATTAGCCTAAACCTAGTGAGTCTGACAGGGAAAACTGAACATGACAAAAGCATCACAAAACCTGAGCACAGAATCCTCACAGTACCCCTCCCCAACAGGGCAGATTCCAGATGCCCAAACAACTGAGAGGAGGGGACCTGAAGGAACAAAACAAACAACTCCAGAAAACTGAGTTCCTGCAGCCAGATGGATGCGAGGGGTATCAGAACCCCTCCTTAGAAACATGTCTGAAGAGGAGCAGTCCCGGCGACTCTCCCCAGGGACATGAAACATGAAGGAGAGCAGCCCTGGCAACCCTCCTCTGGAACAGTAAAACAGCCAAGAGGAATGAGCAGGGCTCAGGGACGGTCATTCTGTCATGGAGTGATGGTGTAGGACCCAAAATGAAGGAGACCAAGCAGACACCAGTGCACTTAGCCAGACTCAGTGCTAAGTTTTTTACAGTCTTACCTGATGGACTTTGTTGTCTTTATTTAGCCAAGCCTCTGACCAAAAACCTGCCTGGCTACGAATCAGTGTGAAAAGGGCCTATATTAAAAAATCAAAAACACATCTATCTTTATATTCATCACAAAAAAAGGTAAATGTTTCCTAGATCTGCATGTTTATTTTCAAGCCCATTGGAAAGGTGAGCTTTCAATTTTAGAGCCAGAACAAAACCTGTTTGTTCTTTTTATTGTATATTTTTTAGTTTATCAAAAGAGTGCTGCATGTCCTTGAAGCTTTGCAAAGTGCAATTTATAAATGAGACGGGCAAGTATTACAGACCCTTGGATATTTTTCTTGGCGCCTTACGATCAATTAAAGCAAGACAATAATAAATGTATACATTTAGAGGGTTATCGCTACGGTGACAAATGATTTTACCCTTGAGCTATTGATATGTCTGGGAATAAGCTGTCTCTGTCCCTGTTGTGCATTCTATCAGAGGGGCCTTCCTTCTCAGGGACTCTGAGGACACTGAAGACGCGTATTCATCATCATCATCATCACGTGTGCACACACATACGCATGCAGGTTCACTTGAATGCATATATATGTGATTGTTAACTAATGCATGCATCCTTTGTAAAGTCTGTGCATCCTGGGTTCCTGGTGTATGTTTTTTGCATTTGAAGTCAAAGTCAAAAAGTCTTCTTGCAATTCTTTTTGAAAGGAAATATTTATCTGACTCTAGTGTTTGCTGATACCATCTTCATATAGAAGTAATTGGATCCCCTGTAGGCAGATGATTGATGAATGTGAGCACTCTTATTAAGTGGGATGAGAAAATTGAAGACTCAATGCACTTGCATGTTTTTGTTGTGCAAGTGACATTTTCTTTGCTCATTAAGTTGCCCTGTCCCTTTTGAAAACGTTGTTCCATATTGTCTTTGTTCATGGCAAACAGATTATCCCTGAGTGCTTCCTCTTACCCATTTTCCATTTATGTATCTAACAGTAAAAATGAACTATTCAGCCCTGGAAAAAGGTCTAAAAACACAAGTCTTATCTTTTTACTTTTTTGTTTCCCAGTTCTTTTTTTTTTTTTTTTGCAAGTATTCTTTTAGCCTGTTTAGGACCATTGACTGTATTTTAACTAGTTTCATTAGAGCTCTTGTTTTTTATATTTGTTATCTTTGATCACTTTTTATCAACCGATCATTTTCATGAAATTATTCATCTTTTAGACCTGTGTATTCTTGTTCAGGGTCACTGGGCATGGAGCCTAACCAACTACTGATGGGCAATGGTGAGGTAAACCTGCAACAGTAAGCCAGACCATTGCAGAGCCACCTAGGATATATGAAAACAGTAAAAGATTCTCTGATTTAACGATGAAGAAAACAACAGACAATTCAAGAACACTAAATAGCATGTGTCCAATTTTTGAATCCTTTAACACTTGAGATGTCATTGGTGACACCCAAATAATACACGCCTATTGAATAACGTAACTCTTTGACCGTTCATGCTGTCAATGTGAATCAACTGATTCTGAAAAGCTTTTTAAATTGGCTTTTCACCGATATGCAATATTTGTAAAGTGTTGCATAAAGACACAAAGCAGCTTTCCTCCCCGACAGAAGCAGCTGATTTACATGAATTAAGTGAATATTTCACTACTCTACAGTCTTGCATATCAACGAAAGGCGGCTTTTTTCCACTTTAGATGCAGCTGCAATTCCAATTATTGCGTAAACGTTGAAGAGTTGCAATAGCCGAAAGACTATAAACACTGCAGCCAAAGCTCTGGTGTAAAAGGGTTGAAATTAATTTGAAATAAAAATAAGCATATGCACAGCTTTTGTGTCAGGTATTCACTGGCATTTTTCAATAATATAGTTTTTACCAAAAATCAAATTTACAAGTTGAGTACATTTAAACAAATAATTTATTTCAAATGAAGAAACTGAAATAAACCAATGTTCGACTGAAAATGAGTGAAAAAGGCTCTTGTGATTTGATTCTCAAAATGATCTTTGGAAGCTCAAGGTTTTATTGCTCTTACCACCTTAAAATATTTCAGAAAAGTCTGACTACTTTGAAGCAACAAAAAGAAATGATAGAGTGACTCCAGACTTTTTTGAATGGTACTGTATATCTCCTAATCCCCCTTTGATTTTATTCATGGCTTTGATGTGTTACCAAGTTCATCAGATTGATTGGTTGAGGGAGCAATGGAATTGTAGTAATAGAAGTCATTAAGTTAGTGGGGATCTAATATTACCAATCTGAGGGCTCCTGAAAGATCCATCAATAGTTGAGATATTTTCTCACAGAGAGGGGGATGACACATTTAACATATTTCAATAACGTAATTTTCATGTGGGGCAGGTCAGGCTGTGAGTACAAAGGGCAATGGTGTTGAAGAGTGTGAGCTGAATCGGGGCGTATGCTAAGCAAATCAATAAAACATTAAAGGCACCATGCACAGAGCAGCCCATTTGGTACCTGTCTGCCAAGGGCAATGGTTTAGCCACTCAGAAAAGAGAGAAGGATTGGAGTTGCTGGGCTTGAGGAATGCTCTGGCACAAACATAATTGGAAGGTAGTTGCCTTATGACTGCAAATTGGGTTTTTGCGCTTCATCAATAGGCATTTTGACAAGCAGCGTCCATCACGGTGAATCTCATGGTTGCCACGCCAAGCAGAGAAAGAAATTCTCAATAATTACATTAAATCTCCCCCTCTATCCCACCCCCAGCAACCTGCCTTATTGTTGAACAAGGAAAGCAATATGGTATAATTAGGTTTGATTGGAATGGTGGAGGTGGTAGAAGAAGCGCTTCAATTCGTTTCCGGTGAGATCTGCTGATGAATGAAGTTGCCATAGTGACGTGTATCTGTGTCTACTGGTGCGTTAAGCATAAAGCAATGTACGTGGGCACATTGGACCACAAGCAACATCTGTTAACTGAGAGCATGCCAGCCGTAATGACACTAACCTGTTGTGACAGATGAACTAATGGTACCTAAATGCACATATGCGCTGGTTATTAATGGCCTGTTGGAAAGGTCAGAGGAGTGTTTCACCTGAGAGTTGTATCATGACACGGAAGCACCCCAAGAGCTTGCTTTTGTTGAGATTACCTGAGAGTTTGTGGAGCATCTCAGTAACAGCTTACTGCTGAAGCTTTCTGAAACCCATAATTGTTTATGTCCAGTAATGTTTCTGGAGTTTGATAAAAGTTTTATCTTGGAACAACTAGAAGAAGAGACACCACAGATTCCAATGCTGAATCAAAGAAGGTCACATTTTAACAAAATGTCTTGGGCATTCATTTAACTAGTTGCTACAACAACTTAATGTTACTTGTAGAGACTGTTTTTGACCAGAAATGGGTTTCACTCAAGAACCCGCTATAGTACATGTCATGAGCTCTTCTATGCTAGTTGAAAAGGACTTGTTCTGCTGGTTGTTGGTTCCATCACCAATCCACCTCTAGAAATATTCACAGAGCCCAAACAGAACCCGGAACAAATGATTCTGCCAAAAGTTCAAAAAGGAATTAAAAAAAAGTCTTCAAAAGGTTTTGTTCAAATAAACACATTTTGAGCAGGAAATAGTTGTTAAACAGTAAACATGGCAATTGTGAACATTTTTAAAATATATGCCTGTACTTCTGTTTTTTCTGTTTGTTTTTTTTTTTGTTTTTTCTCAGCAGTACATTAAATCTCCAATGCAGTGTTTTGTCTCCAATGCTCCGGTGTTCCCATCTGTTACTAAAAGTGCTACCTTACAATGATAAACCAGAAAATTCAAAATTAGGCAACAGCACTGTAGTGTTTCTGTTTAACTATACGTCCCACTCCAATCATCTTTTGATCTAGTTTAAAAGCGGTTCCAGTGGTCTCTAAATTGATTATACCGTTTTTTGCCAAAATAAAAAAATCTATGTCATTTTCTAGGATATAGTTTCTGCAGAGCCGCAGGAGTGTTGTGGGCGTGACCATTGCTGTGGAGTGAGTAAGCCTGCCCTGACTTCCTATTATTTACACTCTCTCCTGCTCGCTTACAGCCTCTCACAACTCCCAGTTTAACATTACCAGCGCAACAAAATATTAAAGCTGTCCATCTGAACAGTTTTGAACCAGATGTCAACTCAGTCAAGGAAAACAAAGGCTTTTTCAAACAGCATTTTTTTTTTCTGAAAAAATTCCCAATGAATTGAATAAAGAAATAGTCTTAAATGCAAATTTTAGCATAATTTTCTTTATACATGTCCTCCATTATCAGAAAAATGACACATGAACGTCAAAAACAAAAAAGATGTCATTGGAGTTGGTCCAATAACTCTAGTTCTATTTGATTAATTCCTCTTTCGTACTATTTCTTGAGGGTCTTTGCAGTTTGCCCACACACTGTAAGGTAGCTCAATATATTTTTTAATTGGGTGTACTTAGATACGGTCTTACTTTAGTTTTTGATTCCAAAATCTTTAAAACACTATAAGAGATAACTACATCATCTTTTTTGCCAAACAAGCTAAATGAATCGGCTCTCTACGACTGTGCTATGCACTTACAATGAAAGTTCTGCTTGTGTGGTGAAAACCAAGTATTAGTTATTATCTTAAAAAAAATGATTTACTGGTTTAATTATTCCATCTGACATGAATGCAAAAAAAGGTTCATCATATTCACAATAACACCCAACCTACAGCAAGACATAAAAGAACAGACCGATACCGTTCAAACAAATGCTACTGTGACTATGGTAACTCCCAACCTTGTCAGTAACACGGAAAAAATCCAACATGTACCTTTCAAAATTTCTTTGACATCAGTAAACACAACCAGAATTAATATGTAAGACGCTTCAGATTATAAGGCCTTTGTGGAAAATATGGTACCAGGCTCTCCTTGGAGGTAAACCAAAACCCAAGTTTTTAGGTGGAATCCCTCATTTAATCAACAACAGAATCTATAGGTGAGATTTCACATTTGTCAAGTAAAGTGGTTGGTGACGATAGTGTAAAAAATCTTTTTTTGGTGTTGACCAAACCAGAAACAGACATGTTTGTGTAAATCCTTAGAGTCTGACGAAGGAAATAGCATGAAATCAATGGCACTTTATTACTTCACTCAAATTTTTTTTTTCTAAATTTTTAACGTAAATGCTCCAAAGAAACAAAGACACAAAACATCATGTTTAACACTAAACTTATCAGTTGGTCTTTTTTCATTGAACCCGGGGTGCAGGTTAGGAATACAGGTAACAAAAAATTGAAAAAGTATTGTATGAATAAATAAAGTTTAAAAAAAAGGAAAACAATTAATATTTTGACATTGTGAAAGAGTTGGTAGAAATGATACATATGAAAAGACAAACATTTTATTTCGCACATTTAATCATCCCTGTCTTGAGTCCTGCAGACATCCTCGTCATTGTGTCCGCCTTTTATAAACTTTCAAGTGGAGAAATGAAACAACAGGAAGTGTATGACAGAAGACCCGTGTTTGGCGAATGGTTTAAAGTGTCATCACACTCCCTTTATGGATGTTACTGCCCTTGTTTTTGTTTTTAAATTGTGTAAACTTTATTTGGGGGTGGATGTACACAGATAAGTTGATGTTTGGATTGCTGCTTGTTTAGTCATCCTGTCGTCTGTTATTACAGACTATAATGACAAATGTCTTTTTTTTTACGTGAAAACAGAGAAGACGGCAGCAGATTCTAACTTGGAAAGTCAGATAATGACGTCAACTACGTTGGGACAGAAAATTATGATTGCCTATTTATGTAAATGTACTTAACATGCCACAAAATTACAACTGAAAAAAATTCACCAAGTTTTTTTTTTTTTTCTGTGTACTGCCTTGGGTCAGTTCTCATAAACTTGTTAGCAATGTTGTAGTCTCCTTTGAAGTAATCACATGGGAAAACAAACAAAAAAAGGGGGGGGGGGGCAATTATCCTGCTATTTTGGAGGCATATTTCTTTAAAATTGGACAGTCTGGGGATCTGTAATAAACCTAAGTGCTGGAATGAAGAAAAAGCTCCTTTTAAAGAAGTCCACCTTGGGGAGCATGCCACTGGAAATCCTCTGATTCTGTTTAATACATCAAAGCAGTAAATTAATCCTGAGTACAACACATGTGCAGGCAGGTAAATGAAGACAAAGCCACAGTGGGCCCAGGCTACATGCCACTTATTATAGGCCCTTGATAAACTCCACCTCAAGCCTTACAAATGTCTTATTGGAAAGTGTGGGTTATATTGGGTCTGCCTTTTTTTGAGGTAAACGTACGTGAAGAAAAAGGGAGGTGAGGAGACAAGGACAATCTGAATATACACTTACGTTACTGCTGTACTTTAATCTCCCAAGATTGTTCCTTATTTTTGGTCTATTAGGCAGTTCAGATGAGGTTAAAATTAGAAGAAAAAAATGAAGGTCATTATGTTTAAGGATAACACAAGTTCCCATTCATTCTACTAAAGCTATAAGAAATAGAACCCTCATACAGTATATTTTACCTTCTGAATTGCTTAGATTATTGTCATGAAATGATAAGATGGCAAATGTTTTGGAAGATTATGGCTTGGGGCAGTGACTCAGGAGCGCCTGTTGAGAAGCTCCAGGATGTTACAATTGTCAAATGGGCTCCTAATTGCAGTTATTATTCAGTTTTAATTGTTGCATGATGAATCAGAAGTTCCTTCTCCAATCAAAGAGACAAACCCACATTTTAGGTTACAACAAACACAAAGAAAGACTTCAGATATGTGATTTCACTTACAGCCACATGACATTTTAAAGGCACAGATAAATATAGATGTTTGACAGAAAGTGACTCCAGTGAAGAAAATTGTGCAATTAAACAGCTGCAGCTTTTAAATATGTCAGACCCAAAACAATGGTTGTTTTCTAAAAAACCTTACATAGAGGAGTTTACAAGATGACTTTACATTGAACATAAATGTCCACACAGGGTAAAATAGCTAAGTCATCAATAATCCAGAATAAAGATACTTTTGATTTAGACCGAAGTCAAACCTGTAAATGTATTCTAAATTTGATTATGAATGTTTCTAGTAATTGTGTGGAAGACTCAAAATCAGGAAACCAGAGAAAGACACATAGCAGAAACTTCTATCAATGCATTTTTCAAAACGCTGAATCACTTTTGGGGTCATTTGGTTACTGGAGCTTATCCTAGCTACTGTTGGGCAAAGGCAGGGTACACCCTTGATAGTTCACTAGTTCATCCCAGGGCCATACACAGAGTGAAACAACCATAAAAATTCACAAACACACTTAAGTGGCAATCTAAGTACATCAATTTACCCATGATGCATGTTTTGGACTGTGGGAGAAACCAGGAGTGGCCAGAGAAAACTCACCCATGCTTGAGAAGAACATGCAAACTCCACACAGAAAGGACCTCGCTGGGATTTGAATCAGGACCTTCTCGCGTAGAGGCAAAAAGTGTAGCCCCACATTGGATTTTAATTAACAAACAGATGAACTTTATTTAGAAGTAACAAACTTCAATTCTTAAGTCAAGTCTAAAGTCCTTGAGGTCCAGTCTCAAGTCAAATCTCTGCCTTGAACATGCAACACCACTGTTACATCTGACGTCCATCTATCATGTTCTATTTGCACACATAGAAATGTAAAACCTCTCAGTGAACCGCCACCTTATTGTGGTAGAGGGGTTTAAGAGCTCAGGTAATCCCAGGAGCTAAAATAGACTAGGATTTTACCCCTAGTAGGGTCTTCCATAGCAGACAGGTCCTGGGTGACGAGCCAGAAAAAGAGCAGTTCAGAACCGCTATGAGAGGTACAAACAAAGATTATGTCACGTCACTCAGATTGGCATCACCGGCGTCTATTACTATTTAGAATTTAGACATTCATTCATTTATTTTATATTGTGTTATCTTTAGCATGTCTCATAGGAGTATTATCTTTGGTTGCCAAATATCTACTGGCTTGCACAACTTTCCAGTGGATTTGGAAGTTAGGCAACAGTGGTTGAGTGCATTTGGCATTGAATCCAGTGAACTCAGTCCTGGTGTTGGGATTTGCAATGGCCATTTAACTCAGGATTATTTTTCTAACTATATCAAAATGGGTCTTCTCAAGCGCCTCCAACTGAAGAACCAGGCTGTGCCAAAGCTTGCTCTTAGACAACAGTTTTGCCGTTTATTAGTTATGATGCTAGTGTCATTTTACCATTCAGACACTGGTCCCCTCCGGTCCCAAAACCCTCAGCAGCCCCACCATCGGGAATTGCTGAGGGAATGTTTTGAGCCAGACCCAGCTCAAAACAATAAGGTTCTGGACCATGTGCCTCAGGAGATGATGGGGGAGAAAAATCTTCAACCTCCACAGAAAGTTCTGTGGTGAAATTGGCATCACTTTGCTCTGTATCACTCTCCATTATTGAAGACTATGACTAAGTGGTCACATATTTTGTATGTAGAGCCTAAAAACTGACTTAAAGTCTTGAGTAGCGATGCATGAACACAAGAGTTTTAAATGTGGAAGCCAGAAACATGAATAGAACTGACTTGAAATCACGCTGAGGAAAACAAACCAACTCATTTAAAGAATTGCAGAGTTTGTATTAACGAGAGCAAATTAAAAGAATATTTCCTTCTTGTTTTGCCAGGTGGCTTATGTAATTCCCTGCAGGCCAGCAGGATGGTACATTTCTCCAGAGATTCTTTTCTTTTGACAATGAGCTATGAAAGCTTCCTGTCACTTATTGACAGCATCATCTCAGCTGTCATTGATCTGTTTGCTTGACTTTGCATTATTAAGATGACAATTGTGCGCATGGGGCGTGCACTGGCCCTGTGAGTGTTTGCATATCCCAACTGTAATGCATGTCTGAGATCCATTATAACCCTATTAGAACCCCCTCTCCTGCGAGTGCCGCTCTGTGACAGAGAGCATAATCTTTAATGGAATGTGTGTGAAATCAAATTATACGAGCATCAATAAACATAACATAATTCAGAAGAGTAAATGGCTTTAATTTATTGGATGGGCAGGCGTAATGGCACCGGTGTGTATCGAATAAAGATGTCAGTGATGGAGATTTGAAACAGCGGGATAAGAGGAGCTGGCGTTGGCGCTCTCGCAGATAGACAGATAAATGCTAGCGATGAGGCATAACGGCGGCTTCTACTGTTCTCTCTATTTTGAGCGAGCGTGTGTCTGTGTGCCTTCAATATTGTGAGACAGGAATTCGGAACAGCAGGAAACTGGCAGATTCCTCATCCACATGAGTGGGTAAAGAAAGTTCAACCTTTTATTAGAGAGGACTGTAATTTAATGGGCAGGGTGCACACATGGACTCTGGAAAGGCACACAAGAGATGGAGACGGGGGGGGGGTGGGGAAAAGGGGAGAAAGAGAGGAAGACAAAGACTGGATTGAAAGACAGATGAAAAGATAGCATGAGATGGGACAAGCAGTGGAAATGAAGAGGGAGTCAGAAGGGAAAAGGAGTTGTGGTGAAAACAGATTGAAGGATGAGGACTTGGACTGTGTGAGTGTGTGTGTGTGTGTGGGGGGGGGGTCTTTGTGGGAAAGATTTGATGGAGTGGCTCTGCAGCTGTAACACCGTCTCTGATTGCAACAGCTGGAATCGCATGAAGTTGTCATTTTGTGTCCAAACCTTTTCTACAGTGCTTTTCTTTCTCCTTTTCCATGGGGGGGGTTAATAATCAAAAATGATCTGCTTCAGTAGAGCAGATAAATAGTGTCAAACACAGCTGGGACAGAGCGGGGCTGACTGGCCACCACAGAGATAAATTGATGGTTGTAGCTGCAGAAGAGACGGGGAGAAAAGCCCCCTCGTTCTACTGTATGACATGAATGGACTTCTAGGTGTCGTATTTTTCTTTTCTGCTCTGCTGTTTTTGTCAGAAGCCAGGCTGCAGAGATGTAAAGTGCGTGTCGCCTGAGATGTGGGAGCATGTCGCAAGTCAGTTGACATATCGCCCTGACCGAGGCCTTTCAATTTACTGTCTGAAGTGTTGACATTTTTAATCTTTTTTTTTAATCCTCTCTTTCAGTCTGGTTGTGTTTAAAAAATTACTCACCGCAATGACTGTGCACGATAGATTATGTCATAGTCAGACACATGCATGCAATAAAGCAGAAAACCACAGGAGCTGCTGCAGGCAGGTGTCTTCCTTACTTTTTTTTCCTGCAACAAAAAGCAGAAGTGTTTTTGAAAGATATACTCGCTACAAAAGCTTCTTTATCCCATAGATCAGCTTGTGGTGTGGATAAAATGAGATGGAGAAAGGGAAAAGAAAAGCGACTCAGTTACTTTATCATCTTTTACTTCCCCTCACTGCCCCCATTCTAATCCCCACCCCTCCCACTGCCTCTGCTCCAGCACCAGATTTGTGGCCATAATCGAGAATAACTTACAGTATAATCTTGTTTGTTCCTTTCTTAAATGAAGCGATAACATCTCCCTTGATCATGAGTGGAACAGCGGCAGGAGGGGGGGGACGGGACTGCAGGGCTGTTGCGCTTCTTTTCTTTATGTGGATATCCTATAGAGCTGGCATTTATGACCAGCTGCCTGGCTGCTTCCTCTAAAGAATTTACTAACCCTGTCTTCTTGGCCTGTGCACGCGGATACACACAAAACAGGCAGTGCAGACAAAGTGTTATCTGGAGAAAGGCCGGTAATAAATATCTGCAATATAAGAGGTCAGCAGAGGTCGATTGGTGAGGACAATCCCCTGTCATAATTTGTTTAAGGACCTGCATGGAGGGTTGTTGACGTTGCATGAGAGGGGGTAGATGCAAACTGTTCATTATTTAGTGAAGGGGAATGGCTCTTTCTTTAGATCAATCAGCTGCTCCTGCATGGACCGGTTTTAAAAATCTTTACAGAGGAAGACATGTTTGGAGGGGATTGCTGCTTTTTGTCTTGTTAAATTCACTGACCACTATAAATTAGAGAAAATCACATAAAGCTGCTTTAGTCAAAATTTTAGGATAAAAAGGGAACATGAAGAAATACAAAACAGAAAAATTTGGGGCAGAAAGTAGTTTTGATCTTCACTTTTATGAAACTTGGGGCAAAATAATGTCAATTAATGTCAATTATAGAAATAGTTGGAGACCTTTTTTTGTTGTTTTTTTTTTTAATAGGTAAAGATAAATTACATAAATAAAAATACAGAATCCTAAAAGTTTTCTAATCTCAAGTTTTTCAACAGTAAAAATATTGTAAAAAAAAAAATCATTTATCAACAATAAACATAAATATTAATTTTCTATCTTAAAAAGTATGTATATGGAAATATACCCCAAAAAACTATGGAAAGACTAAATCTTCCCTACTGTATGTGTAAAAAAGAAAAAGAAACAGTAAATTCAACACGTTTTTACAAAGTGTTTTTGTTTAAACACATATCAAAAAGATTATGAAATATATTGTTAATGTTTGCTTAGTGTCAGTGCTCGCACATTAGTTATTTTCACCCTGTGGTTATTAGGGGCGTGAGCACAGATGTGATTTCCCATCTATTTATTTTGCTCTTTTTAAAAATATCTTATTTAATAATCACTGAATAGTTTTCTTCTATGTTTACATTCAGAAAAATCTTGATCACAAGACCTCTAATACTAATTGTGATGAACTTATATCAAAGTGTTTTTGGTTTTTATTTTGGGCCGTATCGAGAAACATGAACCTTAACACCGCACACCTTTTAAGGTCTGGTGTTTGGGTCTGTGCTCCTG
The DNA here is from genome assembly GCA_036245035.1 of Adrianichthys oophorus. Classification (NCBI taxonomy): domain Eukaryota; kingdom Metazoa; phylum Chordata; class Actinopteri; order Beloniformes; family Adrianichthyidae; genus Adrianichthys; species Adrianichthys oophorus. The sequence continues at coordinate 20,858,712 of BSAI01000207.1, forward strand.
AGAGAAAAGCGCGGCTAAGCAAGCAGATACCTCATCAGGAAAGCTATAGAAATGTACTCCTTCTTATTAATTATTTAAAAGGCTGCGAAGCCTAAGAAGGTTCACTGATAACGCCATTCTGGGGCGAGGAACTGTTTGCTCACTGTCAAGGCACAGACAGGATAAAGAAGACCCTGGCTTGCCTGTAACCCTTTGCCAGCAAGCCTTCGCTATGTTTGGGAAGCGTCTGATGAATGAACCTGCACTTCCAATGCTTGGAAATTGCACCCACCCCCCACTTTCCCTCCTATACTTCCCCTCTCAGCTTGGACAGGTGACACAAGTGTATATTTATTTATTTCCTTTAATACTCTTCTTTATCTCCTTTGTTGTTAGTAGGCCTGTGAGATTGATCAATATTTAATTTTCTTAGAGAAGGAGCAGGGAAGAGGCCGGGGCGCAGTGACACTCAGGAAATCTTTCTCCATATATTGGATTCATTCTTTCATCCTTTTCTCTTCCTCGTCTCTTGTCTCATCCTATTCCTCCATCTCCTTGACACCCCCCTCTTTCACATCTTCTTCCTGTTAAGACTGTTAACCACCGTTAACCCCTGGTGATAGTAAAAAAGGTTGGGGTTAACCTTTCGGTGTCACAAAGGATCATAGAGGGAGTCTTCGTCTTTCCAGTCGAAGGCCATACTATGAACAAGGTGACTTTTGATCCCCTATATGACAGAACATATCCTTTACTGATTGATAAATCCAATCAATGGATCATTTTTCACTTGGGGGGGGTTGCCAAAGAGCAGAATAGAAAAGTGGAAAAATAATAAGGATGGAATGTTCCATTTGAATCACCTCTCTGTACATTTGCCTGGAGCCTTTGATGCACACAATTCTAAAGATGACATCGCAATTTTCAATATAAAAGGTGAGTAAACCAACAATTCCTCATGAAAGATGTGGAATTGTTGCTTCGGTCCTGCCAATAAAGCCTTGAGACAACTGCTTAGTCAACCAATTCAACTAATCATGTCCTTTTGTCAATGTACTTGAAACAAGGAAATTGTCATTAGTGACATAAGTCATTACTTTCTTGACCCTGGGGTCATTTTTAATTAACCCATACATTTAATACCAACAAACTAGTGTTGCTTATTTTGTTTTTTTGACAGGCAAACACTGGAACGGTAAGAGCTCCACATCTACGTCTTAAGTTCAATGACTTGAAACGTCTCAAAACCAGTCGGAAACTCAGCTCATTCTAGAGATCAAAGGAACAAACACGTGTTGTAGAAAGTAAAGTCCCCCCCTCTTCAGATGCCAGTTTACAGAGGAATGTTAAACGGGTCTCTGCGGTTCCAGCACACACTGTCACTTGCTTCAGAAAAGACGAACCGTCCGTGTGTTGCTTATTGCATTATCAGTGCTGCTCTACAGTAGATCATCTTGAAAGGGTGCTGATAGTTTTGACTGCAGGCCATTGTGGCTCTCTCTAGATCGAGGGCAGTGCCAATTCAGCTCTCATTACACCCCCATTCCATTTGGCCCACTTGGTAATCGCCAACAGAAGGGAGCAAAGCAACTGCTCACATGCTGGTGGTTTTTGGCACTTGCTGTGCTCTGTTTTCCATCGAGTGCAGAGGAATCTAAATTTTCATACATAAGGGGGAGAAATTACTGCCACGGAGTTGTTGCTGGCTTGGACGGGTGCCAGCTTTCTTTGAAATACCCTGAGAGTCTTTGAAGAAAGGCATTAAATGTTATCAGGAGAGCGGAAAATAAACAGCTATTCTTTCTTTCATAGGTGGTCCTTTTGAAAATTGTGTTTTTTGGTGTTTTTAACATGTTCTTGTAGCATTTTTCTCATGTTGGACATCTATAAAGAAAATTCATATTCTGCATTTCTGAGTAATTCTTAATTTAAACCGTTGTGAATAAAGAGCAGATGAAAAAATGCAGTTTGAAAAAGATTGCTTTGTTACGTACAAATTACAATTGGCGGGCCACAAGCTTACTGTTCAGTGCCATTCTGATACATCCACTTGCAGACAAGTAACTTCTTATTGGCTTACTCCACACTAGCGATCCGGCACCACAATTTTGTTTTGGCTAAAAACAAAATCTTAAATAAAAGACTTGGAGCACTTTAAAAAAAAAACATCTTAAGGTGATCGGAGTGGGACTTTAAGGGTGTATTTGTCACAGATTTGGCACATTTGGTTCGCTTAAAGTGAACCAGAGTTCGTTGCCCCAATAATCCGGAACAAATTTTCAGTCTAAAAAACACCCAAGCGGTCTGGGACCAGTCTGACCCATCTTTTGAGGTGGTGTCAGTTCTGTTCTAATAGGACTGAGCTTCGGTTTGCCCTGAGTTTCCTCACTCTGAATCAATCCCATGCTCGGAGCAGAACAATTGGACCAAAACAGCCACCGTAGGCAGACTAAACAAAGTATGAAACAACTTTTAACAATGTACATATTGCTTCTCACACTTCTTTGTTGTCTCCTCAGTAACCGCCTTGCAGCGTGCCTCCACCGTACCAAAGCAACAATAAAAAGTGTTGTACCTGACGTTGATACAGACATTCAAAGTTGGTTAGCAAAAAATAGTGTGAATCAGTAAACTATGGTAATGAGGATTGCAAGGCGCAGGACTTCCATTATTCTTTCTCTCATTGCTTTGCCACGCCCTCATAATTCCTGGCTAATGACTAAAGAGATCTTTAGTCATGTGGTTCTGTTTACAAACTTTGGTTCGGAACAGAAATGTCCGGTTGTAAGGCAACTTGAATACAGACCAAACGCAAGGTTCAGGTCTCGATCCAGACCAAATTGAACGGACTTGGTCAGGACTTTCCAGTCTGAATACTCCCTAGGTCTTTCTATCTGTAATCCACATGTAATAATTTTGTGGAGCTTGTGGTCTCTTGGGCTTCAGTCCAGCTGTTTATGTTAACACAGGTGCCCCCCAAAAACCTGTTAAAAGCAGCCTCCAAACAAAATGTTTGGTATTGTTGCCCCAATTAACAACTATGACTTACTCTCCTCGAGGGGCATACACTAAGAAACCCTTATTGTTTTCCTAATTGGCTTTTTGCATCAAACCAAAGAAGAATGCTTTGAACCCTTTTAATTTTTCTCAGGCTCATTAAATGTTTCTTATGCGGCACATGTTGTGCTTTTTATGCTGTTCTGTCACAGTGAGGTTGCAATTGTTTTCAAAAAACCTTTAACCCAGGAGGCATTTTGCTTGAGGCTCTCTCCCACTGCGCTGGAGCCATTTTCTGCAAATTACAAACAGAATTTGGAATAATGTTTCCTAGGAGTTCTGAAACTTTTGTGTTGGTTTCACATTTCCATGGTTGAGTTGCAAATTCTCATTCATATCTTGCTCAAATTTTAGAAGTCTAAAAAAATTAATTCAAGTCCAAAGACTTTAGTTTAAGTCTAATCAAATTCTTTGTGTTCAATTTAATCTATTTCTGAGTTTTGGTTACAACTGTAAAATCAACGTTTGAAATTTGGTTACTTGTAAGTCTCAAGTCATTTTGTCAAATGTCCTTAAGTCTCAAGTTTTCTGTGCAGACGTCTCCTTTGACAGATGATGATGATCGCTGGAGCCGTGATAGAAATCTGAATGGATCTTATGTTATCAAACAGAAAAAAATGTTCCAACTGCTTACTTGTTAGAATGTTTTTTTTCTAATACTGCTGAACAGGTTTCTCTCATCCGTATGTTTACATTTATATACATTATCAATGGTCTAGCTACGCTGCACGCGCTCCCCAGAAGCCGTGACATTACCCAAATGCTCCCTTTTTGTAAATCAAATTAAAACAATACTTGTTCTCATCCATCCCCGTGGTTTTGAAAGACTTAGCGCATGAGTTGCTTTGTGTTTATTCGCATAATTATAATTTAATGGAAACAGTATCATTGCGAAATTCTGTTTTTTCATCATTTCTAGCATGTCGATAAAGTTTTGCTCATCTGTGTAATGGAAATGCAGCTAGTTCTGCAGCAGCACAATTTGAGAATCGCTGCCTATTGATGCCCAAGAAAACATGTCAACTAATCGGAGACTGACCTGTGACCCATGATGTGTTGATCACATGATCAGCGTGTGGAGTCCAAAACCAACTTGGAGAAAAAGCTCATTATTCTCTTCTTGAACTATACGATTTTTTTTTCCACAGAGACAAAAAAAATAAAAAAAGATGAAAGGGCTGCCATTCGGACGTAACTTTAGATGGTGAGGATCACTGTATTGGGAGAGGATCTGAAGGATCTCATGGTCCCAGACGAGGAGACATGATAACTGATGAATATCTAGAACTCTTCAAAACAACTAAACCTGATCTCTCAACATCATCCATGTCTTCCACGGAATGTAAATGAGATTTATAGTCATTGCTTTCATGTAGAAGCACATGTCGTGCATCGAAAGAGAGGCAGGGGACTTGAATTTGACAAGTAAATCACGTTTGGTGTAAACACCAAAAGTCTAGTCTCAAATTTCTGGGACCAAACTAAGCCGTTCAAAATGATTTTTTCACAGGTCCAAATTAAGTTTTATTTCACGTGTCAGAGTCTAACCTCAATCTAAAGTCTGTGTCAATTAACAAAACGTAGTCACATGTTCACGTCAAGACACAGCTCACTAGGTTAAAATCACATCTAAGTCTCAAGCCACTGGTTACAAGTCCAAGTCAAATGTAGAGTAAATGTCATATTCTAAGTCTTTCATCCAGTCAAGTCCCAAGTCTTTTGTTTACAAATGTGATGATTAAAATAAACATTATTTAAATCTGATGTAAGTCAAAAAGTCAAAATGTTTAAGTTATGAGCTAAAGTTCTCTACTTGTGTCCATTAAAATTATGCACAACTCAATTTCAAGGCCTCATCTCTAATTGGTCTTATTGCAAACATATTTTGTGCGTGTGTTATCCTTGATTTCTGCGTAACTTCGGATTTGTGCGTAAATTTGGATTTGTGCCTGTGTAATCCTTGGTTTGTGCGTAACTTTAGGTTTGTGCGCGCATAATTCTTGATTTGTGCGTGCGTTATCCTTGATTTGTGCGTACGTTATCCTTGATTTGTGTTTGCGTTATTCTTGATTTGTGCGTAACCTTGGATTTAACAGTAACTTTGGATTTGTGCCTAACTTTGGATTTGTGCATGCGTTATCCTTGAT
>BSAI01000207.1:20863901-21065254 GCA_036245035.1 Adrianichthys oophorus
TGGATTTGTGCCTAACTTTGGATTTGTGCAAAAATTTGGATTTGTGCCTAACTTTGGATTTATGCGTAACTTTGGATTTGTGCCTAACTTTGGATTTGTGCCTAACTTTGGATTTGTGCATACATTTGGATTTGTGCCTAACTTTGGATTTGTGCCTAACTTTGGATTTGTGCCTAACTTTGGATTTGTGCAAAAATTTGGATTTGTGCCTAACTTTGGATTTGTGCCTAACTTTGGATTTGTGCAAAAATTTGGATTTGTGCCTAACTTTGGATTTGTGCAAAAATTTGGATTTGTGCCTAACTTTGGATTTATGCGTTAGTTTGGATTTGTGCCTAACTTTGGATTTATGCGTAAGTTTGGATTTGTGCCTAACTTTGGATTTGTGCGTAGCTTTGGATTTGTGCCTAACTTTGGATTTGTGCCTAACTTTGGATTTGTGCCTAACTTTGGATTTGTGCATACATTTGGATTTGTGCCTAACTTTGGATTTGTGCCTAACTTTGGATTTGCGCATGCGTTATCCTAGATTTGTGCATAACTTTGTATTTTTGCGTGCGTTATCCTTTTGTGTGCGTGTGTTATCCTTGATTTGTGCATGCGTTATCCTTGATTTGTGCATAACTTTGTATTTTTGCGTGCGTTATCCTTTTGGGGGTGTGTGTTATCCTTGATTTGTGCGTGCGTTATCCTTGAATTGTGCGTTACTCTGGATTTATCCGTAACTTTGGATTTGTGCGTAACTTTGGATTTGTGCGTAACTGTGGATTTGTGCGTGCGTTATTCTTGATTTGTGCGTAACTTTGGATTTACACGTAAATTTGGATTTGTGGCTGTGTAATCTTTGGATTGTGCGCAACTTTAGGTTTTGTGCGCGCATAATTCTTGATTTGTGCGTAACTTTGAATTTGTGTGTGCGTAAATTTTGACTTGTAACTCATAAAATAAATATTGTGCATAAGTACAACAATTACAAAATTTAAAGAAATTCAAAATACAATTTACACGTGCACAACTTAAATTTACCACAGTTTAAAATTGACTACACGCACAAATCTTTAAAAAATATACACATATCGCTTGTTACGCACACACAAAACTCCATTTACACACAAGTGTGATTTGAGACTATTTTCGTGTCTCCCAGATTCGTGTGTAAGTGGTGCATTTAAATGCTGCAGGAATGCTGGGTCATCAGAATTTTCTTATCAGCTGCTCTCAACATCGATTGTGAATAAGATATGGTAAAACTTGATAATTTCCAACTTTCTAAAACAGATATGCCGGCTAATTAAATAAAAAAAGTCTAAATAAGGATTTTTGAAACACTTGTCCCTTTAAAAATAAAAATATTTTCCAGAATTAAACAGTTCATCTCTGCAGCCCCTCCCAAAATATTCAGACAATGGATCACATATACATGTATATCTATTTTCTGTAAGAACAGCTAAGAATACAATACAATTACTAGAACTTTTTTCTTATAAATTAAAGACCAATGTAATTAAAACAAGCAATAAATTGTGGGATATTTCAAAAATGTAACTTTTTTTTTCATTAGGATAGTATTAACTTGTTTGCTTACATGTCATGTTGCTTGTTTGATCAATGAGGGACACAATCTTTGCTGCACATGTAAAAGTTAATTATTGTTTCTTGTGCTTGATTTACAGAAAACATTTGTTTCTTAAAAAAACAAACACTGGTACATGTTTGAAACAACTGACAGAGATCTTCCATTAATTATGTAAAGTATTGGCTTAACATTTTCACAGATTTTTTTAACACTTCTTGGAAAAATTCAGTGATAACCTGTTCACATCATTTTCTTACCAAACATGTCAAGGGCATACCCAAATTAAAAATAAATATATAAAAGCAATCTAAAGTTAAATTTGAATGTAAATGGATGGATGGATGGATGGATGGATGGATGGAAAAGGGGTAGATTGTTCTAAAGAAGACATACATGTATATGGTAATAGTATAAAAAATGATGTCTCCAAATGCAAATACATTAAGAAAGAGATAAAAGACAGTTAGGATTCAAACACAAAACCAGCTTTTTGCACTTGAATTACATAAATGATGAAGAATAAAAATGTGCAAGCTGACTTTAAATAGACTTTTTTTTATCCACAGATCTTAAAGAATTTTCCTTTTTGAGTGAAAAGCTTCAGAGATGATACTTTTTTTTTGGAAGCAAATATTGAAAATGTTTTTAATCCTAAAACAAATAAGGCTTTACTGCTAAGGTGACATTATTTCTCTAATGTCTTTTGGAAATTCTAGGTATCATGGGTGTGCAGGAAAACAGAAAATTAAATTTGCTGTTTGACAACTTTCCTTCTGTCTCTTGTTTCAGAGAGCCTCAGCAGCTACCACATGCAGCTTTACAAGACATTTTAACTTCTTAAACAGTGGCACTTTAAATGACTCTTCCCCTGCTCAGTGGTCCGCAGAGGCCAAGCTCCAGCCAGGGAATATCAGAGTTAACAGGATTTTAATGGGCTCAGAGAGAACAGTAAAGACCCAACTAGGGGCAGGTAGAACAGAACCCCAACTACCCTCTTCTTTGCTTAATGCAGTCAGGCATCACATCCAGGCTGCAGCTAAATAATAAACAGATGGTCACCACCAGATTTAGCTACCCTGAGTTCAAACCGCGAAGGGACCCCAAAATGAAATGATAGGGTATTAAAGAGGAGATACAATTTTCAGGTCAGCATGTAATGGTAACCCTTCACGGTGCAAATTGAAAATTAACCTTTGGTGTTTCTGGATCATTCACAGCTGATGTTTTTTGCATGCGCTCTGCAGTCTTTGTGGAGGAAAGGTAGGCATGAGTAGCAGGGAGGTGTCAAACACGTGTGGTTCTGGGTTCCCTCATCCGTCTCACTGTTCCAGACATGCTCTCGCCTTGATTTCTGAATCCACAGTTCACCTCACGTCATTGTTAAAATGTCTCTCACGTGGTCAAAATGATCCCTGATCAACCATGCTCAGATCCATTAACAAAACAAAAAGCCTCTCATTTTTTTTTAAGAATTATGGAATCCAAAAACAAATGAGTCATAGTTCAGTACCCACCCTCCCTCGAGATTAATGTATTTATACAAATGGGCTGGCCTCTTTTCACTGTTCTCGGTGGAATAATCCATGTCTTAAACCCTCTCTGCAAGAAAAGGCTTATGATGCCAACCTTGTCATATTCAGCAGCTGTCAGCAAAATGGCCACTGTACCAGGCCAAGTTGGTAAAGTGGCCTATTCATTATCCTAATCTCATTAGTTAAGATCTGTTAAGTAGAGACTGGTCTTAATGCATGCTTTTCCCTTTTAATTATTGACAATAAATACATTGGAGTGCATTAGGGCCCCAGGGCGAAGAGCAGAGCGGCTCCTGATAGATTAGGGGACAAGCACATTATCTAAATGTACGTATCTAAGTAATCATGCATCAGCCATACCCATGTGAGCACAGTGACATCAATTGCTGATTGACCTTTGACCCCAGATGTGGACTGAAAAGCCCAGCCCCCTGGAGCTCTGAGATGAAAAAGAAAAAAGGTATTAGAAATTTTAAAAAAGATGACAAGGATTAAAACTTTGTTTTCCATAATGATCAAAAATGTAGTGTTGTTTCTGAAAGCCAACGGATTATTTCTGAATTGCTTCATGGCTAATCATGCCACAGATTAAATCATTTGGCGGATTAAGTTTTAAAATCCGGAGTGAGTGCAGTGCTGTGCTCCTGTCGGCCTGCATGCTGGTGAGAGCAGTAGGGATGATTTTTGCATGTTCCCCTTTCTGCAACTCCTCTTTTCTTTTTTTTTTTGTCACTGCCTCCCAGAGTCTTCTCTCTCCCGCACACAAACACATGCATACACATACAGACACACGCATGCTAATTCAGATTTGCTCAGTGGTGGAGGGTGAAGATTGTAGAATTTGCCACACAGAGGGGCTCTTAGACAGCAGTGAGAGGCTATTGTGTAAAACAAGAGCTCAAGAGCCAGCACACACTTGATAGAAATATCTTCCCAGGATGTGTGTGTGTGGGGGGGAGGCAGCCCTCTGTCTCCTAAGCACGTTGTTTGGATCAACATTCAGAGAGTTGGTTCATTTTAGGAATAGTGTTTGATTTTTACAATAATTTTCTTTTAGAGCAATGAATCTTAGGGTGTATTCAGACTGGAAGAATAATTTAGTTGAGGCTGCTTCATTTGTTTCGGATCAAGTCCTGAACCGTGTGATTGGTCTGTATTTAGTCTGCCGTCAAGCAGACTTTCCTGTTCCGGAACAAAGATTGTAAACAAAACCATGTGACTAAAGATCTCTTCACTCATTGGCCAGGAATTACGAGGACATGGCAGACCAACTAGAGATGGAAATTGTGGAAGTACTATGCTTTGGAATCCTTGTCGGGATATTTCACTTATAAAAACTTTAGATTTCGCTGTCCAATTTTGAAAGTGTCAGTAAATAATATTCTACCTTCAGCAAGTTTTTATGTTGGTATTAATAGTGTAAAATGGAGAACTGTTTTTATTTCAGTTTTATTTTCATTATGTGTCCAAGAAACTTTATTAAAAAATACAGAAGGTTGAAGTTTGCAAATGTGTCTCAAACTTTATTTTTAAGTACCACTCTAATCAAATTTTGATCTATTTTAAAAGTGCTCCCAGTAGTCTTTTAATTATGACTTCCCTCCACTCCATTCTGATACATCCACTTGTAGATAAATAGATCCATGAATGTCGTTGTTTCCTTCATCTGAGCTGGAATCTCAACACTGTAGGGTTGGATAGCTCCAATATTGCTCAAGTAATGCTGGCTTGGCAGCTGTGAGGGGCTGTGTGCTAGTGGGAAAGAGTGAATATATAGGGATAATGGATGATGGGAAGTCAGGGAAAATTCACTCTGCACCAACAGTCCCACCTACAACTCACAATCTGATTTCTGATAAACTACTGCCGCTCTGCAGAAACTATGTCCGAGAGAAATACAAAGATTTTTTTTTTAAATTTTGGCTAACAGCTTTTTTATAATTAAATTAAACTTTTTTTCAATTGATAAAAAGATGATCAGAGTGGATCTTTAAAGCTTTTTTTATTGTTGAGTTTTTACAGTAATTTGTCTAATAGGAACAGGAAGTTCAAGCCGAACTAAAATCGCCTCATTTAATAGGATTCTGGATGAGTTTTAGCATGTAAGGCATGTAAACTTCCAAATATTTGTGTATTGAACAACCAATAAAGAGAACAAATTTTCCTCCTTCTCAACACTTTTTATTTAATTTCAGCAAAAAAAAAAAGACAAAGAAGCAATTTGTCAGCAACAAGCGAGAGTTGAAGTGCTTGAGGCTCACAGATGACCCATAACAACACTTCCAGTCACAAACTCACAGAAAAAAGGAGCTTTTGTCTTGTTCAGCTGTCATATGTGACAGCCAGCACTGTATGCGTGTGTGATATAGGAGCCTCAGTGTATCCTGTAATGGAAGAGTCATTCTGATCACTGAGTTTCCTTTGCAATAATAGCATAATTTACAGACATTTGGGTCATATGAGAGGCTTGAACACAAATGAACTCTGAAAATGCTTATTATTTTCTCTTTTTATATGAATTGTTAAGTTTGTTTTTGTAGGTTGTAGGAGGGACTCGAGCTGCAAAAAAAGTCTTCACAGAACACCTAATTTGAAATGCTATGACTGTTGATGAAGTGGCGCAATAATTACAGTCTCCAATCCTCAACTGAAATACAGGTGATGTATCTGTTTCCCCTTTTAATTACTGTATATTTGGCAACACGTGTGTGTGTGTGTGTGTGTGTACATTAACTCCATCCCAGCCACTACTTCATCATTATTGGTTTGCTCTGTGCGTCTCATTCATCGCAGGCAATTATTGCAGGGCTAACGTGTACAGATGGATGTCTGAGAGCAGCAGGTCATAACAGTGATATTGTATCAGCCATATTAGAGAGTCAATATGAGCTTGAGGCATGCTGATTTAATTACACTATCATACTTGATTGCACTGCTTTCCCTGGAGTAGAATATAAATCTTACAGTTTTACTGTTACAAAACCGATGCAAATGATGAGTGAAAAGGATTTCTGGTTGGGACTGATTGTAAAATAATATGTAATAATGTGTATTTATACAGAGTCTATTAGTGCTTGTTCCATTGAGATTTGTCAAAGTGAAGGGAATGAATGAAAAATGATCACTGTGCATAAATCAAAGCAAAAAAAAAGAAAACAATTGATTTATGAATAGGATTTTCATTTGAAGAGGTTTTGCTACATTTAAAAAATAAAGAATTAAAGCTACATTTGCTTTAATTTGGATGATTACAACCAACACTTTAAACCTGTGACAACTCTGAATAATTAATTTGGAAATGTTGCTTAGACATAATTTACATATAAATGTGTTTTTGTGCAGAAATGAAGAATTAATACACATACATGCAGAGATAAATGAGACCCCGAAGACTACAACTCACAATTAAAATGTTAAACATGTTAATTATGTTCTTCAACAATTTCTCTTTGACCTTTCATTCCTAGAGAGCTGTTTGGGCCTTTTTGTGTGGGGACTCTCAGCAGTGTTCCTCTTGTTTTTCTATCACTTTTTATTACTTGTTCAAGTGATGAACACTGAAGTTATTAAATTACTGAATTTATGCTAAAAACCGATAGCTTTACTACATGTTCACTTACATTGTCTTAATCGTAATGATTTGATTGATTATACTGATTTGATTGATTATATAGAACCTGTCTGAGTTGCTTTTATAGAATCAGAAATTGAACAATATGTTCAAATAACACACAAATAATGGGGGAATTTTGGGGGTCAAAGTGTCTAGTGGTTGTTTAAAACGAGAAAATTGTAATTGCTCAAACATTTAAAATTGGTTGATTGACTGACTGACTGATTGATTGACAATACAGGACAAAAAAAATCACACAGATTTGTGAAACTCAAAACAGTGATAGTGAATTGCGTTATTTATAAAAAAAGAAAAAAAACAAACAAAAAAAGCCACTAAAGTCACATTTGCTTTATTAAATAAAGTGATTATTATATAACTAAAGTCAAGTAGAGCTTGATTGATTGTTTGAACAGGAGTGTGAATAAGTGAACTTCTATTTTTGACTGATTGAGAAATATGTTCTAACAAAATACACTAACGGGGAATTATTAATATAATTTGAGTTTTCTTTGGTTTTTAAGCATTTTTTTCTTTTTGTTAGTTTTATCCATTTATTTAGAACCTATATAACATCAGGGAATAAAACAAAAGGAGAAACAAAAGGAAAACAAAACTTTTATATTGACAGTATATACAACAGTTAACTGTGCGTGGGAGGTGGAAGAAGCACAGCAAATTAAAAGAACAAGGAAATAAATAAATAAAATGACATAAAGTTAAAAAAAACATACTTTTTATGGTTTATGTATTCTGTATATTTACATGCAATATGGAGTGCAGCTAAATCACAACAGATATTTATTAACTATCACTTTTTTTGTTTATTTTCTTAGATAGTCAAGGATTTTGCATTGTGCAGAAGATCGGTATGACTTTTCCATGAATTAGGTCAGTGGGATCTTACAGAGAATTGCTCTCAACCTCTTTTGTATAAAGGTAGAAGTAGTTTAGGAGCCTGTCTTGTTGAGATTTGTGTATCTGAACAAAAATCGAAATAGGCAAAATTTAATCAATTACCATGATTTAACCCCTTGACTCCTGGATTTATTTATTTGATAAAAAAAAACATTTATGTTTTTGATTTCAAGCAGTTACTAATTTAAGTTAAGTTTGGAGCTGAAGTTGTTTGATGCATATTTGCATCAGTAGGCATTCAAGAGTTGCTAATGGTTTCACTCTTTCTCAGGTTGACAGCAAAAGAAAGGGCTTTTTAGAAGTAACATATGTTCATATTTTGCTTACAGTCAGGGTTGACATACATTTCATGACTTTCTTTGTATGTTTTGATGCACTGGCTCTGATCTGCAGCACGACATGCCTGAGAGCGCCGATCTGACCCATGCTAATAAATCCTGGTGATGTGAATGACAGCACGACAAGAAAAAGATCCTCTTCTCTCCAGTGCCTCCATTCCAAGGCCTTTAAATAACCCACACAGCCCACTACGTGTTTATTAGTCATGTATCAGACGAGTGCTTGATGGACATGGATGCTCATTACCAGTTAGTGTTGCTTCACAAGAGACCAATCTGCTGCTCTGCGAGGGTCGTCACTCAGAAACAAACAAGCCTGACTGAGGCATAAACTGAATTTGAATAGAAAAGGCTGCTTTTAAACTGAAACGGCAGCTTTCACTGACCAAAAAGGCACTACCAGAATACTGCACTATCACAATTCCACTTAATCAAAGTGGAGAAAGCTTTTTGTTTAATTTTCCTTTACTCCATTTTCCATTTCTGCATCAGACCCCACATTATATCTTCTTATCTATCTATACTTTACATCTGCAGAGCAAACTTTCTTCTGCTTCAATCTCAGGATTATGTAGTGTACATCCTTGATGCTTTGGCATTGGTTACCCTTTTGTATTTTTTTTGAAGGAAATGTCTGCAACTGATTATAGTCATATTTCCCTTGTCTCCCACTCGCTGCATGTGTGGAATGAGGAATGCCACTGTAAATTCACCAGATTAGTCAGAGCTTTGGGCCTGAAGGCAGACTAAAAAGAAAGAATATCAAATTTTTTTTTTCATGTTTTAAGTGGACAATAGTAGAAAAGTAACAAAAATCAAAACCCATTAAATATTTTAAGTTTTTAAGTTTGACAAAGACGAGCAAGAAAAGAAAAAAAAATGTACTGAAATCAGGGAAAAAACTTGAAATGTTTGCTCTCTTAATTTAGACTGAATTCCCTTATTCTTTGTGAGCAACATTTGGCACGATGACCACTAGATGGTGGAAGATCATGCCTTAACTGATTGTGTCAGAAGTTTGTGGGTCATGGAGGACTCCCGTACAAGAGACAGCAGCAGGCTGACGAAACATTTCATTAAATAAAGTAAAACTGAGTTTTAAAAACATAGAAAAATGACCCAAAACAGAACAAAGCTAAAATCTGATGGCTTCAATGACAGGCGTGACACAATGCAGTGTACCAACTGAAAGAACAGAGTTATAAACACAATTAGCTGTGGATAAAAATATGAATTTCTTTACAAATGCAACTAAAAAGACAAAAACAACCAAAGAATTACAGTGCATTTCTCTTCTGGTTCTACTGCAACGGCAGTTGAGATGAAACACATTTGAGGAACAGCAGATGGCAGCAGTAACAAACAAACCATTTTGAGCAAATTGTCTGGCCTCTATTCATCAGTGGGATGCACACTTTCTGTGCATACATAACTGTTATTGCGTACCCAAGCATGTCTGAAATGTCTTTTGTCATTTGGTTACATTTTTGTCTGAGTAATTCATCTGGACCACTTTCTAGTTCAAATGAAGCACAGCACACAGATTAGGAGTAAAATAACTTTAGAGATTGGATTAAAATGAGGTTTAAGAATAAAACAAAACATTGGAGAAGGATAATATTTGACTGTTAAATAAATATGGTATATTGTGCAGGGAGATATTTTAATTATGACTTTCTGAGCATTTGCCAAAGCTTTGTGACATTAGTGGCTTTTTTCATATTTAAGTTTTTTCATATGAGGCATTATCAATATACCATATCAATGTTCTATGCTGGACATAACTGTGTCTTTAAAAATAAACCTTCTTTTTCAAATTTGTATTTTTGAACTACTCAAACTTAAATTTTCTGTTTAATTTAGTAGTGAGTCAACTAGTCTGCATTCTATTCCCTATTACAAATTCAGAATGTATTTATTTTTAGATTTAAAACATTTAGGGAAGGAATTACCATCCTGAACATATGGAGACCTGTACAGGCTAGTAGAAAATGGGGCAATCAAATTCATCTGGGGGTCTCCTTACTCACAGTGTGGTATGTCCTTCTGGGAAATGGAAGACGCCATGCTACTGAGTCACTTTACATGGACGGCCAGAAAGTTTCACGAAAATGATGTCAGTGGCCGGAATGAGGTGCAGGTTGTCAGCCAGAGAAGCAGGGATTCCCTCTGACAAGACCAGCATGCACTTTGTTTTCTTATGACACAAAGGGGGTTGGGAATTGTGAGGCCTGGGTGTGTAGAAGTGATGAAGTGTGAAATTATAATGTCCAGATGTATTTACACGCACAGTCACAACTGCTAAAGAAGAGAGAACCATTATATTTGGTGACAAACCTCCTTTGACATGTGTACACAGGTGTGCACCACAGCTCGCATTGCTCTGTGTGCACACAGATTTGCTTGTGAGTTTGTGCACACCTCATACGGTGCTTGTTTATTTCATCTCCTTTTTTGCTTTAGGATGAAGACAGAACCAGATGGCTTCTGAGAAGCAGTAGTTGTAATTGTGGTTGGATTGCAACACATGCGAGCTGCTGAGTAACACCACCTCCTGCTGCCAAGGCTGTCCAGCTATCAGACCATGAAGACATCCAGGATTTCCAGAGGACAGTGGTGCAAATGTGTCATAATCCCAAACCCTCCATACCTTTACTGTAATGTGTCATTTCACCATATATTCCCATGTCCTCCAAGTCTTCTCAGAGAAAGTTCTCATACCCATAAAAACTGGTCCCCGCCTCAGTAAAGAGTTAGCATTATTAAACAAAGTGGTCACGCCCTCTTCAAAAACACTACTGGCCCTACCCTACAGCAGCTCTATTCATGTGGTGGCCTGTAGGTCACATGCAGTCTGGAGAAACTTTGAGTGGCACAATCACTTGAAACAATTCGAATCTATTAAAAAAATGATGCACGTGTTTAGTCCACAAATGCAGCACATCCGGTACCCTAATGTTGCAAAGTATTTTTGCTTTTATTTACAGAGGTTTATTAATATTCTTCATTTAAAATATGCTGTTCTGTCTGAACCCACTTTTGCTAGAATGCTTGTTATTCTATTTCTTGTTCTTATTTTTGTTGTTGTTTTTCTCATCCAGCAGCTGAGAAACAGATAAAAGCATAGGAACCAGCAAGCCGTGGGAGTGTTGCCCCATCTTGGTTTGCAAAGATTTTACTCTTACAATTGAGGGCCTATTAAACATTATTTGGAAAAATCTGATTGTTTGCATAAACCCCTTTTTAAAATTAACAACAAACTTTATTCATAATTTTAGAATTGCTTTTTTTGTGTACTGAACTGAACAGAAGACACAAAACATATTTGGTATACAGTCATGTATATGTTTTGCAGATCCTTTTCAGTACAATTTTTCAAGTTTTGTTTTTTTGTTAAACAGTGCATTATGTTCTGCATCCTGACTGGCCATAAATAAATATCAATCAACCTCCACTTTGCTGATCAGATCTTTGTTTACATTCCATAAAACTGGGCTTATTTTTCAAACAAGGTTTTAATTCAGGGAGATTAAACAAGAGAGAAAAGCATGAAAATGTTTCTGTCTGAGAAAAGTGTATGAAGTATGTAGGGAGGGATTTTACAGCAAAGATCTATAATCCTGCCTCGCAGGTTTTACCTTTCGCAGGTCATTTTTAGAACGGAACCCCTGTGATCAATGAGGGACTACTGCACCAAACACACAAATGCATACATATTTTATGCATTATGTCTGCATATGTAAAAACATCTGTGTTTGGGTCGAGGTGAACAGACAGGTGTTCACCCTACCAACCCTACATGCCCTGGCGCACTGAACTATTTACAGAAGAGGGGCTGGGTAAGACTCCCAGATGCATACCAAATCCCATGCACAAATCTGCATTCACGAATTCTCTCATGAGTTTGTCACCTTTAAGTTCCAATAAAGGCACCTGCAGAATATAGTTCTGGTGGGGGGGTGTGTTCAGGAAACATCATTTGTTCCTTGCAAAGATTTGCAGCCCAGGTTTTTGAGCCACTGGCACTGCTTTTGGACACAACACTGTTTCAAAAGCAAATGAATTACCTGCCCATTTCAAGCGTTTTATTGGTAAACAGTTCAACATTTTGATCATTTGAAATACAAGTGAAAATGTGTGACCCAGCAAAATTATCTATAGGAAAATCTGGCCCAAATATATTTTCAGTTAACTTGCCCAGCATTACTGCAACATTATTAGATTGTACAAGTTTGTGATGTTTTAAATCTCTTTAAAGGAAGGGAGACCTCATGTTTTTCAGTTTTTCATGTTTGTCAAGCTCTTCAGTGGGTCTACTACATGTAAGGGAGGAAAAGGTTATTTTCCAAAGAATATTTACACATGGCAACAGTGGATGCAGTTTATTTTTCTAGACAAAATCCCTGCTGTTTTGAATTAGGTTTGTTCTTTGCAGTTTTCACCTTTGACAACAAAAACTAGGCTTAGAGCTGCTTCTTGAATCAGGAAGAGTTTTAAGATGAAAATGTTTCCCTTCACTACACTGTGAGGCTAACTCATGAGAATACTTTGTCCTAGCACCACCTGTGCATCACCCAAAGCAGCTTAAAATAGTGAGGGACCTAAAGAAAAGCGATGAAAGGATTGGGTTACAAAATTGTAAAAAAAAAAAAAAAAGGGTTGTGAAGTATTTAAGCAGCAAAGTGTGGATTTATCAGTTCAGACTTTACAGTTAACTTTACATGGGTTGCCCGTTGCCAACAACTCCATAAAAAAAAAACTTTTATTGTGAATTTAGCTTTGCAAACTTCCGTCAGCCTGTTGGCTTAATTGAGCAATGGCTTGCATCTCTCAATAGGGCATCTGAAGCTCCATGGTTGAATTCTCTTATCCTTGGGCAAAACACTGAAGTCTATGTTGCTCCTGGTGGTTATAGGTCGGTGCCAGTGCTAGGCAGCAGAGCTTCCATTAGTGTGTAAATGTGTGCACGAGTGAATGGTGCAGGGACTGTAAAGCACTTTGGGCCTTAAAGGAAGGTAAAAAAAAGTGCTTTAAAATTAAATGAAATTTACCATTTCTCAAGAAAGGAAATGATGGAGCTAAGGTGAAATGATCAATTAAACCTTGCACTGATCTGTTGAGTTTAAAGGAAAGCTGTGACAAAAGGTTAAGCTCTCCATTTATAAGTAGATTGATTACTTGCTACTTTACGGTCTATGACCATAGAAAAATGGCTGTAGGGATTGAGGTCTGACTGTTCTTAGATTACTGCCACTAATAAGTAATGGAAATAAGTAAATGGATGGATAGAAAGACTGTGTAACTTTCAATCAGCAATACACAACTTAATTATGGTATTGTTTTATCACAATTTTCTGTCAACTCTTGTTTTTTTTATTTTAATTTTAATTAGAGACAGCTGGATATTATGAATCATTAAGGTATGACTCAATTTTGGAGGAAATTTGGCCTTTTTCACAGAAAAACTTGATTCCTGCTCTGCCGAGCAAATATGACTTTAAAATTGGCAGACATTGAAACCAAAAATTAATCCCAGACCTCTTCAGTCGCTGAATACAAAAAGGCAATTTGTGAAATGAAACTATTACTTACTGAAATTGAGCTTTCATAACAAACCATAGAAGTTATCAGCAGGGACAGAAGCCAGTTTTCCCTCATGACTGTGTTTCCTGGAGAGGGGATCCCTCATTACACGATTATACTATTTGGTTTCAGCATGAGGGGTCCAAACTGTAGGATCACTGTGCTCTTCTTGATTGGGATCGGTGTCTTAGGTCAGGAACACCGCTGTGGAGTTTATGTGAAAAACATACCACCAGATCAGATTTCAAAAAAATAGGCAGAGGTTTAGGACTACAAGGTGGAATGAAGTGACTTCAGATGGATCTGCTTTAGGGCAACACGTCCTCTCTCAAAAGATCAGCATTTTATTAAGCTTGGTTTAATGGTGAGGGTATTTTAAGGGTGTGGAGGTGGAAAAAGAAAGAGAAGAAGTGTTGCTTGTCCTGCGTTGATGTTTGTATGAGAATGTCAGTTTGAGGAATTTAGCCACCGGTGAGTCATTCTGACCTGATGAGTTTTTCATCCAGACATTCTGCTTTGGCCTGTGCATCTGTGCCCCAGACATTTAACACATGCTTTCAAATGTGTGTGCGGTTGCTGTTGGAGCTTGTAGAAAGTCCAAGAAACAGAGAGCAGCCTGGTGTAAACCTGACGTCTACCAGGGCTATCATGTGAAGGTCAAGGTTTGGCCTTGTTGGGGTCATCCGGCACTTACACCATGTGGATTTTTTTTCACATAGAGAACATTTGAGCCCCAGTCGCATTAAAGCCAGATGAGGGTGAATTAAAGAAGATGACTGACTAGCATAACAGTATGAGTCGCCTTCTCAACAAATATCTTGTGTACACAGATTTAACAACAGATCTGACAGAGCAGTGAGTGTTTTTCAGATGACAGTGGGGTGTTTTTTTCTGCAGGAAATTCTTGTTACAAATTACAACAAGCTCTAATGCTATGTTAACACCAGGCATGAGATGCTAAATCAAGAAAGGTGCTAACCACGCATTTTTGAACTCGCATTTAGCATATGGTGTTCACACTGAACTGTCACTACCCAAAACCAGCACATGTACCTGCAGTTGGAAGAGTCTTGGTGCGACATGTCGAAATGGTACAAATCTAGTGAATCTTGCTCCAGGCTTTTTCTTTCACAGCTCTATTCCAATGTATGAAAGACAAAATTCAAATCCCAATTAATTTCTCCTCCATCATCAACTTTGAAATGGTTGACACTTCCATGAATTAAAAGGGACACCATCCATTCATCACCACCGAGTCCCCGATTGGTCAAAGTTCAAGTGGTTTAACTTTAACGCGTGATCATAGGATGCACGTTTTGTATCCAGAACTCAAAAACGGTCTTAAAAACTAGTGTAGCTACACATGAATGCAACAGTTTTGAACATAAAAGCCTGAAATGAGCACATACATGCATTTACATGAACTTATTATTAGAAGTGGTTGCTTGAGCGCACATTGCATGTGAGTGATGTGAACATAGCTTAAAAGAAGGGGAAGAATTCTTGGACTACTCAAAATTGAAAAAAAAAAAAAAAATTTTTAAACAAAAAAAATATACTTATACTGCTTTTTGATGCTATTTGTAATTCAAGTATTATTCTTCGTTTTTTTGTTTTAAAAAAACAAATTGTTTCTTTTGTCTAAGAATGATGAATTGGGAAGAAATAAATCATTAACAGATTTCAGTTCTGTTTTATTTATTCTTACAATGACCTTAACATTTTACTGTAATTTCCACATTACTTTATAGTAAAACAGGGGAATAAACATATTTGCTGGAACAGTTTGTAATTTTAGGTTGGACATCAAATAAAAGACTGTGAGGCATTCAACACATGTTGACCTCATAACCCGGTAACCTCTGAAGTCATGCCAGTAAAAAGAAAAAAATGAATTCCTGTTAACTGGAAAGATGCCATGGTTTCCAAGCAACTCACAGAAACAACAGGAAACAGAAGAGGGTATCCCATCAGAGGGGCAACAAAAGGAATAGGGACAGGAAACAGACAGAAAACCAAGGAAGATGGCACTTACTGCTGGTAGCTTGAAACCAAACTCTTGAACACACAAAAATTGCTTTGTTTTCAATTTTTGAGCAGAGTAATTTTGGGTTAATGTTACCCTAGATTGTGGACAAACAGAGCCAAGCTAATTTTAAACATTTTATGACATCTGATACCAAAACAAAGACAGGCCTTCCTGTAAGAGAACTTTTTCAGAGTCCCATGAGTCCTGGAGTAGGTATTTATGTATTGGCCCATGTCTTCTCATGATTTAAATTACAGAAGAAAATTCAGTTGCATTGTGAAACAGATAAGTAGTCTACCTGTTTGCCATAGAGTTTCAAGCTGTCAGAATGGACTGCTTAACAACTAGTGGACAAAAATAACAACAACTGAAACACAAAGCCTACTGGCAAAAAATATGAAAATACTTAGGATACTAAAGAAGTCAATTGGCAAAATTTTATAAAAAGACAACATTGAAACTTAAGCATTTTTAAGTTTTTCAAACAAGCTTTTTAATTTCTTTTTGTGATAGAGGGCTGTCTTCAGGTGGCCCTTTTTTAGTAAAGCAAAATAAAAGTATGTTATTTTTCCCCAAAAACAACAAAAAATCAGTTGAATGCCATGTTTCCCTCTAAAAATGTATGCCACATTTCAGCAATCTAGAACAGGGGTGTCAAACTCCACATCTCAAGGGTCAGTGTCCTACATGTTTTTCAACCAACCTGCCATTGAAGCTCCTTATTGGCTAAACACACCAGATCCAGGAAATCAGCAGCAAATTCAGGAGGATTTCTGGAAAACCAGCAGGGGGCCGGCCCTGGAGGACATGAGTTTAAACCCCTGATCTAGAGCATCTCTTTAGGTTCTTTATTTCAGTCTGTTTATTATTAATCAAACACAAAGTAAGCTGATGATTCAACAAGAATCACTTTGTCAATCAAACATCACAACAACTATCAAGCAGAGTTGGGGCATAATATGGTTGGGAAGTATGGCAACACCACTGCCGAATCTGGCACCAGCCTACAACCACCAGGAGCAATGTGGAGTTCAGTGTTTTGCCAATGGGCGCTTGGACAGACAAGGTGGGAACCAAACCTTGTCCTTCCAGTCAGAGGTTGACCACGTTGCCTCTGCACCATGGTCCCTAGTTGTACAGTAAGTGTAGTTTTAAAGACATTCAAGAAAGGCTGTATTTGGGGACATTTGTGGTTGTTGGGGAAATTAATCAGGTCTTCACAGCCATGTTTGATCATTGGGGGTTCTTTCCAAGAGTCAAGCTATGTTCACACCGCCCTTCTAAAGAAAAGATACGAAAACAACCATAAGAGTCCTGTTCAAAACTCTTAACACTTTGAAACAAAAGTTTCCATGCAAGTTTCTATGACTGTTTTTGGGCTATAGGTACAAAATGCACAGCCATAGAATGTGTGGTGAAAGTTAAACCAGATCAAACTTTGACCTCTGAAACATCTGGATTGCTCTCTCAATTCACAGAAGTGCCAACTGTTTGAAAATTGATCATGAAGGAGAAGGTAATACTTAAAGTTTGTGCCTGGTCGGAATTATATGACACCAAATCTGTCATATATCGTAGCAGAGTTGTGAAAGAGAAAGTCTGGAGCAAGCTTCATGAGATTTGCCACGCTTCAACATTTCACACCAAGCCTCTTCCATGAGCTAGTAAACAACAGCAGAAGAAGAAGAAGCCCCTTCCTGCTCATCCAGTGTGAACATCATGGGCCAAATGTGTGTTTAAGAACCCATGTTTAGCACATTCTTGAATGTGTGTCACATGCATGTGTCACATGTGAACGTAGCTTCATAGTTGCAGGGAGGTTAGTGTTTAAGAACTCATTTTGGGAAATGTGTTAAAGGAGTAACATGCAATCCAGACTGAACTCAATACAAATAGGCAACTCTATAGCCTTCTTTATTTAAAAAAGGGCTACTTAAACCTTTTTAACTCACATTGTTTAGGGTTAGTTAGTTAGTTAGTTAGTCATTAGTTTAGTTTTCTTGTATTATGTCATTACTTTTATCTGTTTTCAAACCTAGCATTTAGACAAATCACCAAGCACTAACAGTACACAAAGGGAACATTTCAAAATGATCAACAACAACAAACAATCGCTTCTGATGAAAGACTTGTAAAAGCTGCTGAAATCAGGAAATCTCCATTACTTTCAAAGTACAATTATCTTGCACAGATGGAGCAAAAACATTGATATTATCTATAGACATACTTAGTTGTAATCTTTTCTAGTGGTTTTGTTTGATATGCTGCAATTTATGCATGCCTTGCATTAGACTTATTTCCCACTACATACAGCATAAGACATATGTCATCCATTCTCAATCTATGTTTTTTCTCGGCTGACCTATATGGTAGCTGAACTTTGCTGTGATTATCTTTTCTTTAATTTCCATGACATTTCACATTAGATTTTAAAACATTTTAATGGATTGCTGTCATCATCATAAAAAATAAGAATAACATTTTAGAGGGTTGCCGAGTAGAGTACGCCAAGAGGAGACAGTCAGAGCAGATCAGTTCAAAAGTACAAAAAGAACATAAAATCGACATAGGGTAAGCATGTGAAAAGGGATTAAACAAAAGTGCAAGTTTCAGTTGACATAATGAGCGGTGCCATTCTAATTTGAGGGGGAATATCAGCAACCTCAGGCAGTGAGATGATCCCAAATCGCAAATGCTGCATCAGGAGATGTCCAGATGAGTAAATGTAATGCCACAAATAACATTAAGTTCTATTACTAAAGTGAAGTAAGCACTTATTTGTTATTCAGTGATTCACTTCTTTTAAATTGATAATTGTAGAAATGTTTCATTAGTCAGGCCTTTTTTGTATTTTTGTGGAAATCAAGGCTTTCTGTGCCAAATCATCCATCTGTGCTTTTGAAAGGGTGGTTTAGGTTTTACCAAAACTGATTTCAAATTTGGAAGTCACTGTTTCGAATTACTGGGTCCCTCGTAATATGTAAAAGGTTTTAATGCAGACCATTATTGCTAGCAAGTCCTTGGCATGTTTGGTTGAAGATAAATCCCTGAAATAGGGGTTAAAAAGAAGAGTCCATTGAGCCATGTTATACTGGAATAGTAATAAACTTGGATAGAAATTGGTTGATGACTGGAAAAAAGTGATAATATTAAATTACTTTATTCAAAACGTGCAATATGGTCCTGATCAGATGTGTAATTACCTGTGTTACTAGCGGTTTAGGAATATGATTGCACAGTTTTGTGTGTCTTTGACCTTCAGAGGTCTGGACTAGTTCCACTTGTGAGTGAAGACACAGTGTCCACAATGTAAATAGTATATACTTATTTAGCTCTTTACTACCTTCTTAGAATACCCAAAGTGCCCTACAGTCACAGTCTCATTCACACACACACATTCACAACAACCTGTAACCACCAGGATCAGTGTGGGGTTCAGTGTCATGCCCAAAGACACTTTGTCAAGAAAAATACAGCTTAAATATTTTATTTCAGCAAAGAGGCACCCTTTAGGTGATTCATTATATCCTTAGTGGTTTTCAAAAGCTTGTTCGTTTTAGCAAAAAGGAACAATGGTTCTAAAAATGTGAATAAAAGCTCTGAAAAAACGTAAACGGAAGTAGCTAAGCCCTACTCTCAAACTTCTACTTCCTGATCTTCTAAGAACACAAACTTAGTCAATGTCCATGTGATGATGACCACCGCTGCTTCTTTGTTTTACAAGCCAGACATGTTTGCTACTTCCTGATCAGAAGAGGAATCTACCAAAAAAGCCTTTAGCTAAACATACAACAGTGTCCAGACATGACTAAGACAGAGGTGGGACAGCAAGTAGTGAAGTAGCCCCATTCATAAACTGCACACTTCCCCACCATACCTCATCATGAATCAGACAATCAATAAATAACTAGAAATGCCCTCTGGTTTTTCTAATGAATTAAATTGTATTTCTTTGCATATTTGAAGGTGTTTACTTCCACAAAAAGCAGTTTGGTTCAGTTTGCCACTCAGAGAAAAACTTAGAAAATAGCTAATAATAGAGTAAGGAACTTTGGATGCCTAGTGTGCATGCTTCCCCGGATATGTCAAACATAAATTATACGTTGTAAAAAGAGATAATTAATGGTGCGGCTATGAGGGCAAAGCTACAGCTTAGAGACTTTTCATGAGCGAACTTTACTTTTCCAACTTGTAAGAGCTGCTGTCCATATTAAAATCTGCTTAAGTTCATCTTTTCCAAGTGCCGGCATTCCTAATGCCTAGACAAACAAATATGAGAGCGCTAAAGCCAAATGCTCAGTCAGTCTTAGATGTGATTATTCATAACTTCATAACTTTTGTTCTGTCTCTTACATGTAAATCTCACATGGAGAATTCCAAGAAATTCACCAAACCCATGCCAAGATGAGAATTGACTTCTGAGCTCAGCCACAGGTAGTAAATATTATATTTTCTGGCGTTACCGCACTTATGCTGCACAACCCTTGTCATTTCTTATCAGCACCAGGACTGTTGCCAATACACTTAAAAGTGACTAACCACACAAATGCCAGCAGAAAAAGAGAAAAGGGGAAAGAGGACATCAAGAGCTTGACGTGTTGAATCAAAATGTACTGAAGATCATTTCAACAAGTAGGGCACGTATAAATCTGAGTGTAAGACTTTCTTTTTTTTTCTCTAATGCTCTCTGCAGACCTGTTGTTGCTGCTCTTAGCTTGCAATATCAAAGTGCCAGATGTAGTAAGACTATGAATCACGACTTGACATATTCAGAGAAGACATAAAGTGAAGACAGATTCTTCTTGCCTTGTCATAACAATCTGATCAGAACGTCACCAATGAGCCGCTCCAGACTGCTGCAACACTGGGAGGAAGAGAGACAAGATATAGGGGCCAATTTTATCACCAGTTCAAAGAAATGCAACGACCACCCTGATGTATTGTTTAACCTAGATAATATTTACTAAACGCTCTGTGGTATAAGTAGGATGAGTCATTTTTAACACTATCTGTCAAATAAGAAACTGTTTCCTCAAAAAAAAAAAAAAACAAGTGTGCTACTATTGTTATTTATAGCCTGAATAAATAAATGATTCTTTATTAGATGTGTTCTTTTTAAATGTGGTTAAAGTCTTGTTTTAATGCCCTCTAGTTGTTGTTAAGGTATTGAACATGGACTCACTGATCATTTTCCTTCAATTATTAGAAATCCCGGCACAGTCCAGTCTACAACAGTTTAAAAGTTCCACAAAATCCGTTTATAAACACCGTTTTAGAAACATACTTTTTACATTTGCCAAAGTTGTACTAAATTGCATTAGACCAGGGGTGTACAATCCTCAACATGAGCAAATCGGTCAATTTCTCACTGACAACACCTCAGTAGGAGCCACAGTCTTACTTCACATTCAGAAAAATCTAACTGATTTGTATTTATGTTATTTCTACTATTGTGATGAATATGAATGAACTATTGCTGTAGTTTTTTTTTTTTTTTTTGTATGAATAAAACATAGACACAAAGCCATTCACCATTTTTCAAAGTATGACATAGTTTAGAGGTTTTGACAAAGGTTCACAATACTTACTCAAAATAACAGCCATCCTGTACCATATTTGGATCATCTCAATCTAGCAGAAGTAGTACTACGTAGTGTCACCAGTGATGAAAAATAAGTGAATAAATAAACAACGAAAACTGTTTATTTTACAGTTTGTGGTGCATCTCAGTCAGAAATTTGTAATCTGACAAACTACAATTAAATTACAACTCATTAAGTGATCCTTACAATATTTCACTAACCAGCTCCTGGATAGCTCAGTCGGCAATGTGGGAAATGCACGTGGGAGCTGAATCAAGTGTGGATCCTTATTGGCAAGACTCTTCACGCTACTGCCTATGTAGCCACAAGGGGTCCTGGATCTGGGTCTGCCTGTGCTGGTCCCCAGCCCGGCTGAAATACAAGGTTGTGTCAGGAAGGGCATTCGATGTAAAACTCACTGCCAAACCAACTCTGTAGATGTGCTGGTTGGCTGTGGTGTCCCCCGAGGAGATATGCCAAAAGGTGAGCAACAACCTTATTTTGCTAACCATATGGCACACTAAAAATACTTATTTATATATAGAAAATTATAGTATAATTCGGTGTTCCTAACGATACATTTTGGTTGCGCTTACTGACGTCTACTTGAATTTCTATGACACACAAAAATCTGTCAAAATGTTTTAGTTCAACTTATGATATGAACTCTGAGTCTTTTTAAGTGTTCGCGAATTAGTTCAATACAGTTTAAATTTGAGGTTTTTTGGGTTTTTTTCCTTCCTACTTACTTTCTACTTTGCAGTTATTTTTTAAGGTAAAAACGTCATATTTTTCTATAACTAGAGAGGAGGGTGGCTCCGGAGCCTCAGGTAGCAGGCCCCTGGGTTAGACACTACAACTGCATTTCCCATCTCACTAAACTAGATTTTGTCATCTCATCTTGCACTTGTTAGGAATGAGTCATCATTGATCAGAATTTGAGTAAGTATGAATATTCTGCTACTAAATAGGGAACTTCTTTATTTAATTGCATGAAGAAATTCATTAAGAATTGATGTAGGATAAAGGTAAAAAAAAAAGAGATAGGTTACCTTCATTAAGTTCAAAAACTGTAGTTTATACATAATTGAATATTAAAACTTTAAATAAAAGTATGTATAAATAAAACATGCAATAATTAAATAAAATATGAGAACTTTAATCATTCTTTAAACCTGATTTCACCTGTAATGAATGGATGAAACCTGGATGGAAGCCTAAAAGTTTAAAAAGTTGACTGAAGCTTCAAGAGTTTACAAATAACAGCCTAATGTTGAATATATGCCTTATATTTTGCTCAGTAATTGACCTTTTACAAATGTCTTTCGCTGAAGGACGGAAAAGTTCAGACAGTTGCTGACAGACTGTGGCTAATGGTCCCACATTGTATCACAGATCCCATCAAGATAAGCCCACAGACTGCCACCGAAATGTGTCCCACCGCAGGGTTCTCGAGCTGTTCAACATCTTGAACAACCCCATCCAGCTGACTGAGCCAATCGGTTGTGCAGCTACTTTGTTCCTACCGCTGACTTGTATCATAATTCATCTCCTAAAATATGTAATCTTCCTTTTTCATCTTTGAGCCTACACTTGCTCACAGGCCAAGCCACAGCTGACGCCAGAGAGCTACTGTAGGCAAAGAAAACACAGCGTACCATTACTCTTCCCTGTGCAGTTTGCCCCACAGGCTGCCTGCCCTGAAAGGCAGTCTGCTTCTGATTATGTGCGATCCTCCTCCAGCTTGCCAGAAACGTCTCAAAGCTGTAGGAGTCTCCTTTTTCTCAAAACTTGGATCCAATTCAAAAGAAATTACAATGTAGCTTGTCAAAGCCATTCTTAATTGCACTCAAGGCAGCCACCAACACAATGATCTTCTTGTTCTAAGTGTTATGGGTTTCCATATTCTTTCTTTAAGTACTACTCTGGCTCTAAATGACTGGCACTCCTTTTGATTTGTGAATTATAATGCTGTATACATGTTTTACCCAGTTTCCAAAGGTAAGTATAATAACATTTCAATCATTAACAGTTTACAGTGGCCATTTGATTGAACCCTGTGATTAGGAGGACTTGTCTCTTGGGGTTGTGTTCACAGTAAATAGTTTGAACAGTAAGTCTGCTAAGGAAAGGATCAAAAAAGTATTGTGGGAATGGGTTAAGGCTACCCAAAATGGTGACCGCAGAGACTTTTTCTGTGTGAGTATCAAGAGCATCAAGAACTAGATAGAAAAGTTAGTCATCTCCATCCATCCATCCATCCATCCATCCATCCATCCATCCATCCATGTTCCAAACCCTCCTGAATCTTTTGGGATCACTGGGCTGCTGGAGCCTATCCGAGCAGCTATTGGGCGAAGACAGGGCACACCCTGGACAGGCCAAACAATCACACACTTACACATATATCTAAAGATATTAACCTATGTAGCATGTTTTTGGACTGCGGGAGGAAACTGGAGTGCCCGGAGAAATCCACACATGTACAATGAGAACATGCAAACTCCACACAAACAACCAGATGCAGCCTAAAAGTCATCTCAGTCTCTTCATTAACTTACACATTTTCAAGTTTCAGTTTAAAAAGAAACAAGCAGAAACGCTATTATTAGCAAACCATCTATTTAAAAGTTGTTTTGGATCTAGATTTACTTTGATTCTGAAATTGCTTTATTTTTGTTTTTCAAATTTTAAGTTTTTCAAATTTTAAGTGAAGGAAAAGTGTGACATAGAAATACAATTCTCAGGTGCAAAACACAAAAATGTGGAGAACTGATTTAAAACATATGAATGAAAATCTGGCTCGTTTTCCTTTTGTTTGCTAAAATGATCAATGATCAAATTTGACAGTTTCTTTAGAAATGGTACAAATGTAAAACGGGAAGTTGAACTAAACGTAGCCTTAAATGCATAAAGTATCAGAAAAAGTTAATGTATAAGAAAAGCGTTGAGCTTGGGGCTTGTCGATTGTAGCTTCTATGTCACAGCTACAAGCTTTTTTAAACGCCATTTTTTTCGTCTGTTCCAGATTCACAAGGATTTGAATAAAGAAGTGCAATTTTAAGCTTAATTTTCTTTGTATACATCATCAATCATTGGAAAAATGCCATAAGAACAAGTTCAAAACACCATTTTTATTGTTTGTTAAAGAACAAAGTTGAAATGACTTCTTGAATTAGATTCTTTTTGAGTAACTTCTGCAGCTCGTGTACGAAAAACAGTACAGCAGAAAGCAGTGAGGGACAGCAGCAGCACCTCCTGCCTCCTGCTCCTCGGTGCTCGTTGACACGACTGCAACTTTTTCTTTCTCCGCCTTGCTCCCTCACACACCTCCCTCCGCCCTCCGACGGGATCCCAGGGTGGAAGACCTCATCAGGCGGCTCTGCAGGCTGGAGGGGCCGGTCATCCCTGCATGGGCGGCGCACAGACAGGAGCGCAGAGGGTGTTTTCCTCCTTTAAAAGCGCCGGGGCCGGCCCAGATGACAAACCGCGCGGCGTTATCGACTCGAGGAGAGACGCTTCTGAAAGCGCGCGCGCGCATCACCTGAGCAGTTGTCATCCGTCCGTCCTCCGGCAGCTCACTGGCGCATGAAGGACATCTGCAGCCGGAGAAAGTTGCGTGTCGCTTGTTGAATGCAGGATATCATCCGGCTGAAGACCAAGTTCATCTTCGGAGCGCAAACCTGCGAGCACTTCCCACATCTGACACCGCCGAAATGAAGTCTGCAGAAGAAGGTAAACTCAGAAAAAGATACTTAAATCTGGCTCCTTAAATTTAAGATTCGTTACCTTACACTTTGAAGTTTGTCACACAAATGCACGACCAGGACTTCTTATTATCAGAGTTGGAGAGGTTTGTTTTTAGCTTCATTTTATGTTCTTTGTTGGAAAAAAAAAACGTGTTCTCCTAAATAAATCAAATTGTATTCATCCTATTTGCAGACTTTCTTTAAGTTTGTCTTCTTTAAGTCTGTTTTACAAATATTTAAAAAGTGACTAAGAAAAGTGAAGAAGCTGATCAATAGTTTTTTTTAGGTTTTTTGCATCCTTTTGGATGCATTTCACATTTTTGTTCCATACAGATTAAATAAACTGAAATGTGAATAAGATGGTAAACACTTCTTAGTTTTTTGCACCTTCAATCACATTTTATGGTTTTATTTGTATTATTGTTGTTGTTGTAGAAATAGATTTTCTTCTAAACTATTTCAAAACTGAACAAAAAACAAAGCAAAAACACCAAACTGATTCAGTCATGAGAATGGATGTCTTTTCCAAACTCGCCTCCAGCTTTTTGTGGATCTCAAAAATCTGATTTTGTCTTTGAGGTTTCGGGCACATGGGTGCAGGCAGAATTATTATTCATTGCAGTCCTTCAGTACTGAGCGTCATAATTGGTAGCAGACGTGTGCACGTCTGTGTTTGTGATCTGTGCATTCAGGGATGTTGGGCAGCTCACTTGACATGACTCTGACTTTAACACCCACAGAGTGCACGCCACAGTGAGCCAAGGGCGCACATAAAGTGTCACATAAACCCAGGGACCCTGCTGGTGTTTTGCCATAGCTCGTAGCTGGCCACGTGGATGAAGGGACTCCAAAGCTCCCTAAGTCCTGAAGCTGCAGATGTGTTTTTGTGTGCAACAATTTATCTTTCAGTTCGAGTATCTTTCAGTCTCAGTTTGGCGTCGGCCACAATCCCTGTGGATTAACCCCCGCTCTTTTCTTCAGGCAAGCTTATTTGGTTGTGTGGACAGAATGTTTTGATCATTATTGAGAAAAATAGTTGAGGACTGAAGAAGTATGGTATACTTTGAGGGACAGTCTGTTTTCTGCAAATTAGCATTGCTTTCACCACGCTTTGAACTTTACTCCAAACAACTGAAGACTCTGTTGTGTGGAGCAGTCTGTTTCTTTCAATGGCTGCAGCCTAATTAATAGCAAGTCCAGCAGACTGTGTGTTGTGTGGGTGTTAGAAGAAGTCAAGCATGTAGCAGTTTCATGGGCCGATCACATGCACACATAAAAAAAGGTGCAAAATATCATCTGCACCTCTGAAGAAGTGGCAGTCAGGCCTGACTTAAGGTTGTGAGTGGGTGGGTCGGTGGGTGGGGGAGTTATCTGTTTGAGACAGGGAACAGCTTTAGAAGACTCAGCTGAAGCATAACAGTGAACATTTACCAGGGAAAATGTGACTTTTCAGCCTCAAAAGCAAGAGTTTGAGTCCTCTTTTGTGCTAAGAGAAAGTAAACGTTCACAGAGTAGACCAGAAAGAGATTGTATCTGACTGGGGTTAATTTTACGGGCTCAGTTGGTAAAGGTTAGTGCCTCTTTCTGACAGTTTTAAAGGATAAGTAGAAATGTCCACTTATTTATGTTATCTTGGACACGTGCTGCACACCACTGCAGCACCTCTAAAAAAAAGCCTCATGAACTAATTTTAAATTGCCTGCCCACATATTATGAGGTATGTGACGGATTTGTCTTTTCACGTGACGCATAGTGTTGTGGTTTACAAATGTAGCATGCAGAATAGATGGGGAATGCCCTTCACTGAGTTTCTAACTAAATAAAACTTCCCCTGACCACGATTACATTCATCAACACTATCAATAAAGAGCAGGCTATAGATTCATTCTAGAACCAGGAGCAGACCAGTACAAGGTTAACTAAGACGTCATATGTGCCCTCATGTGTGGGTGTGTGTGCTTCCTCTGGCTGAGTCAAAGCGCTTCTGATTTCCTTGTGTGCAAGCTCATGCACACCCTATGTGCATATGCCACAGTGCCTCTGTGTGG
Organism: Adrianichthys oophorus; assembly: GCA_036245035.1. NCBI lineage: Eukaryota > Metazoa > Chordata > Actinopteri > Beloniformes > Adrianichthyidae > Adrianichthys > Adrianichthys oophorus. Next base: position 20,890,870 of record BSAI01000207.1, read on the forward strand.
AACGCTGCAGCAAACTCTCCTTGACTTAATCACATGTTCAGGGCAATGTGAGAGTGCTGTCAGTTTTCCACAGGGGAGGGCCTAATTCACTCAATGAGTGATGCAATCTATCAAATGAAAGATCCATCATCGCTGCAGCTGGAATACCTGTAGAGTACGTATGAGAGCAGGGTGTGGCAGAGCTTATCTAACAAACTCAGTGTACAGCGTTTGCCTTTTTTTAGCCACTATCTGCATTTATGTGTGTACAAAAAATCTTGTATAGCCTGATTTTATGTTTGGTATATTATACGCACTGTTTAACTCTTTAACTCCAGTGTTTACATTCTTTCGACTACCGTAACTCTTCAACTATTTACTCAATGAACGTTATTCCAGCAGATGGTGAAGCAGAAAAAAGTAGCCTTGCTCTGATATGTAACACTTTACTGTAGTGTTTATGCAATCAACATAAATAAACTGATTCTGCTGCACAGAAAAGTGGCCATTCTTTTTGGCAATGCAACACTTTACGATATTTACTTAGTACCGATAGCCAACACTTAATGATATTGATTTTGCATAGATATGCAACACTTAATGTTCATTTAAGTTCAAGTGCAAAGCTGCCGTTCTCTGAAACAGAACCGGCTGATTCATGATCATCACATCAAAGACTTACGGTATGTCAAGGATCATGTGCTATTTAGACTTAGCCGGCGACAACTCGGCTTTTAAAGGTTCAGATGATGCATTTTCCTGATGGGAGTAAAAGTAGTTACTAAAAATATTTCCTAATTTCTACATCCTCTTTCTTTTGTTTTTTAGATGCTTACAGCTACACCCCAAATGTCAGTCTGGCTCTTCCATTAGGTATGGCCAACACCTGCCTGGCCAACCAGTACCATACCTTACAGTCCAGTCCTGTTATCTCGGTTTCCTCCTGCCACCAGACTTGCTACAGTTTGCAAAATGACAATCATGCGGCATCAGGCTACTACCTGCCACCAAGTTTAAGACCCAATGGAGCCCCTGCCCTTGAAAGCCCTCGAATTGAGATCACAGCTTACAGCCAATACCCAGAAGATGAGGTGGAGGAGAGCAGCAGCGAAGACCGTGTCATCAAACGAGGGGTCAACTCCATCGTCACCTTGACGCTGCCGAATGCCGACGGTTACCGAGATCCCAGCTGCCTTAGCCCTGCCAGTAGCATATCATCACGCAGCTGTAACTCGGAAGCATCATCATATGAGTCTGGCTTCTACAACTATGACAATTCCCCACAAAACTCCCCTTGGCAGTCGCCCTGTGTTTCTCCCCGAGGGTCATTCTCACTTCTGTCATGTCCACATGCCCTTGGCCCTGCAGGCTCCCCTCATCACTCTCCATCCACGTCCCCCCAGATTGGAGCTGTAGCAGAGGAAGGCTGGCCAGCACAACCTAGAGGCTCCAGGCCGAATTCCCCCTCCTGCAGTGGAGGTGGTGCAGGCAACAGTGTCAGTATGGGGAAGAGAAAGTACAGCTTCAATGGTTCCTCCTACCGCCAGGTATCCCCTAACCAGTCTCCCACACCCTCTCCACATGGTTCACCCCGTGTCAGTGTCACAGATGACAGCTGGCTCACTAACACCAACCAGTACACCAACTCTGCCATTGTTGCTGCCATAAATGCTTTGACCACAGATGGAGTGGTGGACATTACAGAGGGAATCCCAATCAAGACACGCAAGACCATGCTGGACATCTCATCCTCCATGAGCTTAAAGGTGGAGCCCAGTGATGAGGAGCTGGCTGATGGGGAGCTCTGTCATGAGGAGTATCCTTCTCGCCAGGCTCTTAAGAAGGAAAACTTCCATGGAGGGTTCCTGGATGTGCCCCAGCATCCCTACTCATGGCCTAAACCCAAGCCCTACCTCAGGTACACTGACCAGCTCTGAGTCTTGTTGTGTCATCAGGTTGAAGTTTATAATCCTGCAAATGAAAGAGTGATTTCAACAAAACAATAAATAGGGGCTTTGCAGGAATCCCACTTCCAACAAACTAAGACCGAATCCGAATTCTTACCCAACCCCTACAGTTTCTTCCTACCCCTACATTTAGTCCTCCAAACAGAGAGTTATGGAAAAATAGTGTCTTTGAATTCAGACGGCCCAATCAGGCACTACCCCTCGATGACATCATCAATATTCGACAGTCATCAACGTTAGTGTGTAGCTGCCAGCGCTCATAAAATACATAACGTCAGTTTTATAACTTTAAACAGTCATGCTAAAACAACAAGTCACTACTTATATTTAAATGTAAACTTATGTGCTTCAGAGCACACCCACGCGAAGAAATGTGTTTCTCTTCTGCCCACAAGTGCAAAAAAAAGAAAAAGAAAACTTTCAGACACGGCGGGAACTGAACCTTAAATTTTCTGATCAGATGTCGACCTCCCTTCCACTACACCGCTGCCGCATAAAACATTAAATATTTTTATATACACTTTGTTTTTTCTATTTTTATTAAAATTACAATTTACAACATGTAAACAATCATAACATCATAAACACTTCTTTCCATCAGCTCATGTTAGTGTACTCATCCGAGACTATTAAAACGATCTAACAGCTAAATTTACTTTTTGTTTCTACAATATTATTTCTCTATGTTATTACCACTATTTCTGGAAAAGTATTTTATTATTAAAAAATCAAAACAGTATCAAAATGGCAGATTTAATAAGTTGCATACTCTTCCTTTTGAAGTGGAACAGCCTTTTAAAAATCACGTTGGAGATGGAGAATTTCTCTGGCTGTGTGTCTTTGTTGCTACAACAACAAAAACATTACAAAGCAACCACACATGCACACACACGTATACACACACTTGATTCTGTTGTGCTTTGAGGTAAGGTCTTTTTTCTCTTTTGTTTCTCAGACCATTTTTCCAAGCCAATAACACACTTTCCTGTAGGAAATCAAGTGTTTGATTTAGATAGTGAGCAACAGGAAGTAATGGTGACAGGCATGGCTGAAGGGGAAGCGGTCAGTGAGTTAATCAGCCAGCGTGCTGCTCTGGTCTGTCGCGCCATCAGCCCATCTTTTCTCTGTGTCGCTACCATGAAGTCATGTTCTGACTGAGCAGATAAAGCCCTGCGGGGGGAAACCAGTTCATTTTGGGTCAACAAACAGCCCACAAGTTCCACAAAGATGCTGGAGATTGGTTTCGGTCAAACCACCCAATAGGTCATGGGTTTGCGTTTGCCAGGCATCCGGCATGGAGAAATATTGTCTTGCACATTTGTTTTTGTTTAGATATCTTTACGGTGTTCACATAGAAGTCCAACTGGAGGAGGAGGAGAACAATGGTCTTGAGTTCCAAGAAAATGACACAAAATTCCAAGAAAACCACTATGTTTTACTCAGACTATTGTCTTCAGTACCTTTTGAACGGAGCTGGTGTTAGAGTAGAGGATGCAGAAAACAGGGTTAGATGGAGAAAGCTGATTCGCTGTGGCGACACCTGAAGGTTAAAGCCGAAAGAAAAAGAAGAGGACGTCAGTATCAAAAATACTGTAACTTTCTTTACTTGTCATGGCTTGTTACACATACAGTGAAAAACACAACACCCTTAATCTGAGACACATTTGTGTCTTGTTGATATTCTAAATAAAATGGACATGAATTATCACCCACCTAGTAAATTACAAATGCCAGGCAATGACTCCTGATTATTGGATTATAGACCATGATTACATTAAAAAAGGTTTCAGCCAGAATAATAAAGCGGACTCATTTGATAACAGTTTAAAGTCCTGCTTTGATCTATTCTAAAAGAGTTTCCACTGGTCTTACTTATGATTATACAATTTATAGCCAAAATAAAAAAAACTGTCATTTTCTGGGACATAGTTTCTGCAGAGCAGCATGAGTTCATTAGAAATTTATCTCTAAGTGGTAGGCGGGACCGTTGGCGCAGAGTAAGCTTTCCTGCTTTCCTGTCAGCCATCTGATTACACTCTTGCTAGCTTACAGCTCCTCACAACCCCAACCTAACATTACCGGTGCAACCAAATGGCGAGCACTATTGGAGCTATCAAGCTTTTGAGCAGAATGCCAGCTCAGGAGAAGAAAACAAAGACTATCTGTCTGCAGGCGGATGCATCGGAATGGAGTGGAGCAGGAAGCTTGCAGCCTGTTGATTGTAGTTTCTGCGTCACAACTACAAAACTACAAAAATTCGGATTCACAGTGATTTGAATAAAGCAATACTCAGAAATGCAGTTGGAATCTAAATTTTCTCTATGCAGTGTATGTCCTCTATCATTGCAGAAATGTCACAAAAACATTTTAACATCATTTTGATTGAAGTGACTCTTTAAATCAAGAGTTGATTCCTTCAACTGATGCTTACACAACACTGAGCAAAATCGTCACCAAACAAAATCTAAAAAGAGAAGAAATAGCACCGAACCATCAAAACTTTGAATGAAAAGTTTACTAACTTGCTTATGGCGGAACTTTCTTTACCTAACAGTCACTTGTAATTCCAGCCCTTCCCTGCCAGCCCTCGACTGGCAGTTGCCATCCTGCTCTGGCCCGTACAACCTACAGATTGAGGTGCAACCAAAATCTCACCACAGGGCCCACTATGAGACAGAGGGCAGCAGAGGAGCAGTGAAGGCCCCATCTGGAGGACATCCCGTAATACAGGTACTTTTTGTCTGCCAACTGACAGCAAACGTTTGCTGAATCAGACCTTTAGAACTGAAGGAGTAAGACTTTTATTATGTTTACAGTGATGGGTGAGTGCAAACAAGCACGTTCTGATTAACAGTAGATTTATTGTCAGGCAAAGAGTCTCAGAGTGTCACAGCATATGTTTATTAAGAACATATTTTTTAAGTTATGTGTTTGCATACAATTTTTTAAAATCTCTTGATTTCCGATAAAAGTATTTTTTCAAACTATTTCAAAGCCATTTAAAGTAATATTTTAAGTTTCTTGACAGCTACAGATGCAGTTGTAGTTTCTTAAACTTGAAGTCCAGCGTGAAAGCATTATAGTGCCGCATTATAAGAGGCTTAATTTAAATTGTCTTCAGACTTGCATGGCTTAAATATATCTAACACTAAGGCAAAAAGGATGGGTAGATGGTTTTAAAATGGTTAGAATGTAAAATTAGTTTCAAATCATAAGAAAAGAAACAATGTTTTGTACTGCGGATAGCTGGCAGAGAGTCTTGTGATGACGCTAACTGACAAATAGCAGCTTAAGAGAAACCACACTAATCAAGCAAACAGAACAGAGTTTGTTTTAACCAAACCAAAGTGCGTAAATGTGGAATCACAAGCCGTCTGCACTTTCATGATCTGGGCCTTCATCTGCCAATGATCCATCTGAGCTGTCTGCAGATACAGGATGTTAGCCCAAGAGTGAGTGAGTCATTATCACCATGATAAACTGTGACTGCTTTTCATGGTTCAGTTTGATTTTTTTCATGATATTTTTTTGGAATCCAGCAGGCATGCATCCCACAAGTGTTGAGTTTAATGTAAATCAGGTCCATTGACAGATGATATAACCTGAATTGACTATCCTCACCCTGCTAAAAAGTGTGTACACATTCTTCCAAAAAATATTTTAACACACATTTTTGTTTCTAGCATACTGGTATAAATTTAAATGGAAAAGTTGGGACACCTGGGATTTATTCGTTTCTTTCTAACACTGCTAATACTGTTTGCCCACAGCAGGCTTTATATTTCAGCTTATGCTTGTTTGCCATGTTATTAATGTCCCCTGAATGCAAAGTCAATGTACTGAACTGCTGTAAAAGGTCACTCTGACCAGCCAAAGTGCTTGTTGACTCAATTAGTATAGAGGAGGACCATCGCCTCTCACTATTGTACTTGGCGAACACTTAAAGAGAACACGTCACTCTTAACAGCAGCTCAGCACAGAGCTCCTTTCTCTGCTTCACTGTCATTACACAGCCCTGACATCTCAGTTTACACAGGGAGGGCATTTTGAGACACGTGCGCGTTCTTAAGATCCAGGGCCAACTTGACTACCATACTGTTCATTCACAATAAAACTGCATTTATTTAGTTTATCAGTAGGCTCCAGCAGACTGGAAAGGACAAAACAGGTATAGAAAATAAATGGATAGTTTACCAGTATTGTTTAAGAAGTAATGAAAACATAAAAAGTGTTGCACCTGAAATGAATAAAGTTTAAAATTGGTGGTCAATCACATTAATCGCATTGTTGACATGCCTGTCAACCTGAAAGTTTTTACTCCAAATACAGGTAATTATACCTTTTCTTAAAGAAACATTTGTATATTAAGAAGCATAAATCAGCATGTCACCTAGGGGCGGAGCTACAATTTTTCAGTCAGTATTAGTAACATTATTAACAAAGATTAAGCAATAATCAGGACAATCTTCTTTAAAAGGTAACACAACAGGACAGTTGGAGGCTCACTCCACCCTCAGCCCAGATTTGAAAAAAATGCAAAAAAAGGGGCGGGTCTAGGGCAGGCAGGCGGAAAAACTGGAGCGGCAGAACATGATGATTTGGTAAATATTTTTGCCCTGTTTTGTGATAAACCACATTTGGGTTATAATGAGACAACTTTGACAAATTACATGATTACATGTATACAGAAATATGGACAGATACAAAAACTATGCTGTAAAATGTTAAATGATGTATTGCTAATAAACCATCATGAATGTTAGATTTGCATAAACAATATTATTTTGGATAAAAGCTAAGCTAAGCTTCACATAGACATTGACGTTTTGTCTTATAAAAAACAGAAATGTATTGGTAATTTACTTTTTATATTAAGATTCATGTAATAAATTACCTAGTTGTTTATGTTTTTGCAGCACTTCGATACATTTTTAAAACTTTTACCACTCACGTGTATACCACGTACGGTCTGCAGAAAATAATAGAGCATACTTCACCCTGTAGATAGGAGGGGCTATCTTAAAGCCTCAGTCCTGAGAGTGTGTTGGGCCTCCGGCCTGCCAATACACCCTTCTCTTCTCATTTGCCACTTGGCTGCCCCCAACCCTAATTTAAAATGTTTGAGCTCCACATCTGATTTCACCTCTTTTACCAAAAAGGATGACCAGACTGGGGACAGGGAGGTGTTGCTGATTTACATTACAATACATTATTAATTTGTTGTTCCAGGTAAGAAGAACCCTTCTCCTTAGTTTTTGTGTTCACACTATTATTAGTCTCAGAATGTTCATCTTTTAAGTTAATCATGTTAACTTGTCTTAAAGCCATTCGAACTTTGGTTGAAACTTGTTTTTTATTTCTTCACGGCCTCACCTTTCTGCATACTTCACAATTTATTTTTATTTAATCTAGCATCTTCCTTATGACCAGTGAGTTATGCTTCCAATGTTGCATGTGCAGTCCGCTTCTATTATTTGAAGGTTTTAGAACTCTGGAAAGTGTTTTGAAATGTGCTGACAGTTAAATCTATACAGATAAGGGCATTCGTGTGTACACTAAAGGCGATAATCTGGAAGAGCTTTTGCACCTTTGAATTTTAAAATCTCTGATGAACCTGATGCAATTTTCACCCCTCATTTATGCTTTTGCCTTGATGGTGATGTTGTGAGAAATGTTATCATCTCAAAGGATGGGGCGTGCTGTGGTGCCTGGTTTTTTTGTGGTAAAGAGTGGCCGGTGGATGAGTTGAGGTGCAGTCAAGAAAAATGAATCAATAATGGAGGGAGGGTATGGTTGTAAAGAAGCAGCTTAGGAGCACAAGGAATCACTAGGCAACTCGAGCTTGAGTTTTTTTGTCCCCTAAAGATGTTCTGTATCCTGCTGATTTGGACCTGAGTCGGCCTGAGGTTGGCAGAGCAGCATGTGTAATGATGGAGAGAGAATGCATAGGATTCAGAGTCCATCACATGCTGCTTCTATGCACAGGTTCTGCCCAGTCATTTGGAGGCCTGAGCATGTCCCACCCTACAAAGCTCTTATCCTCCAGCCACCTTCCACACCAGCAGGCGTGCCCTTTTTTGAAGCCCAGTCATCCAAAGCTGGATAGTTATTCTTAGCTCGTGCATGATCCGACACATGAGCTTTGAAAGATGATGATGTTTTACTAGAAGGTGATGCCAGTTGAAAAAAGGAAGATGAGGCCTGCAACACTTATTTTATAAGACTTGTTGAAGAACACTTGGAAATACAGAATAGGAGTTAAATGGGTTTTTTTTCTTTGTTTCTTGGGGCTTTTCTAATAGCTTTTCAGTCACTTTTCTCACCGATAATCTATCGTGTGGCTCCAGGAACTCACCAGAGAGACAGATGAAAAAGTAGTAAGGTTCAAAAAAGGTTTAGAATTTTTTTTTACTCAATTTTTATAACTAAGCAACCCCTCAAAAACCTCAGATAACATCAGACCTCATGATTTGGGCTAAATATGAATAAATATCGAAGATATATTGAGAACTCAAGATAAACACATGAATAAGTCACTCAAATATTGCAAAACATTCTTTATTTCCCTGCACTAGTTACAAAGTCATAATGTTGTGTCACCAAAATTTTAAACAAATGCAAGTGTCTTCAATCCACCTGGATCTATTTGGTTTCTGTGACAGGGGGCTGGTATTCAACACTATCACAAGTGTTTTGCTAGTGTGATCCCAAGTAAAAACTGGTTCCAGTTATATTGAGTGTGTCCTAAATATATACATTTTGTTAGATATTTCCTAAGCTAAAGTTCGGTACTTTTTAAAAAATAATTATAAAAATTGTTCCTGGTTCACAGAAAGATATTTATAAGTTCTGGCATTTTTTAAGGCACATGTTGTGCAAGCTTAATTATTTTTACTGTTTTAAAATACAAGATTTTTTTTTATGTTTACTTTGATGAAAAAGTGCAAAGAAACTGAGGCTCTCTCATAGTCAAGGTACCATCTGTCCTGCCCTTGTGGTTTTGTTGAAAGTGTGTCATGGAGTTTGTCTTATAGTTCCTTCATATAGAATAATCGCTACCCTATAGCTTTTTCACTGTTACGCAGAAGTGTTGTCTTTAATTAAGTCCACAGCAACAACAGACATTCTGAAATTTTGCAGGATGTGGCAATTTTCTCTATTAAAATGTCTGTGACTTAATTCCCATCTTTTGCATGCTCTATGCAATGCAAACCATATCTATTTGTTTTCACCATGGGAACGTCAAAAAACCACCACAGTGCTCAGTCTTCCCTGTGTTTGCTTTCACCTTGTGCCCTGACTGGTTGCGTAACATCCCAAAGAAATCTGCCCTGATTTTCAGCAAACTACATTGTTGATGCTAATTGCTCATTAAACCCACTGCTGCCTCTTGTTTTATATTCATAATATTGGTTTACTCTGCAGTGCTGTTAGAACTTAGCCATTATTCATTGCCCAAAGGGGTATTTATGCCACTCTCAAGTTGTGGTTCTTGGTCTGTAAAGGTTAGCATAGTGGAGTGTTGGGCTACCACTAATTAGTAACTAATAGCATATGGAAAAGGTTTAGGAAGATGTGAGTCATTTTCACTGGTTTGAGGTGATAACCAGACAGTCATCAGATTTATGAGGGAAGGCAGAAGTGAAAATTTTTCTTGCTGGGGGCTGGATGGGGCACAGCAGTCATCCATGCATCATCTGACTAAAAGTCTGTTTGAGTTTTGATAATAATTCTCATGGCAAGCTGCAGTGCTAACAAAGACTTTCTTTTTATTTGAAATTGAAACCAACACTGGTCTAGACATGGGCTTCGGCCTGATTCTCTGTCCTCAAAAGCATTACTCTGAAGTACTCAATTCAACCAAGACTTTGATGGGTATAAATGTCTGGCTGCTTCTAAAAGTAGCATGAGAGGCAGTGAGACAAAGAGCATTAAAGGACTGCACATGTTGCCGTCTACATTCATTATGAGGCATGGGACACATGAGTACCACAGTGGGGTGATGTCGTAAAGTCTGGAAAAGAAAGAAGTCTTGGATGAGTGTACATTTAATTGGGTACTGATAAAGTGCGTCAGCATGTGATAATGAGAAGAAGCCTACATCCACTGTTGTACTTTCTCCTCGCCTTACCCACTTTACCCCTCCTTTTCTGCTTCTTGGCTTTTTTTTCCCTTTCTCTTCAAATCTCTGCGCCACGTGTACTTCTAAAAGTCATGACATTTTTCCAAGCAGTGATGAAATCACTCCAGAGGTAGAGAAGTCAGCCCACTGCAAGCCTGTGGAGAGCATTCACAAATCATTTCCAGCCAGAAAAGACGTCTAATTTAACATCAGGCTATTATGAAAGTTAACATGTTCGGTTTCTGAACTTGAACTGTGGAAGCCAGGTGCATGTGGCGTTTAAAACGTCGAGAAACTTGAGTTTTAAATCTGTTATGACAACTTTGTTGCTCAAGGTATGTATTTGAAAGGTAGTCATTAGTATTTCCTGTCAGTTTCCTCTTTTATTACCAGCCCCACGTATTATACAGTCTGACCCAGACAATACATCTGCTCATAGTTATACTATTAACACATTAGCTAAGCTATTCACAGTATATGACTTGAGTTTGGCTTTCAGTAACAGAGGATCACTGTCAGAGGTGTGTGTGGGTTAAGCGGAGTCTTTGACAGAAGCTGGTACCAAGGCAAACCTAAATGCAATTTAAACTAGGTTTAGAATAAACACACAGTGGATCTGCCAGATCTGTCATTGTTACTGCAAGAGAAGCTCATCTGGTCAAAATTAGTGGTCTCGATTCTAACCTCACAGTCAGGATCAGACAAAAACGTTAAGTTGAGGTCACAGATGTGTATGTAAAGCCCCCACCATCGGCCTCCACACTTAAACACGCCATCCTGTCTGCCTTTCTTTTATTCCCTTATTTATAAATGAAATAAAGAGGTGTGTTTACACTTTTTTGTGTTAAGGAATTGATTGAACATTGCAGAAGTAAAGCAGAACTAGGGGGAGGACTGTAGGGTAAGGGGTCAGGGAGCACATATGGCAAAGAAATTAAGGGAGGTTGTCGAGGGAGATGAGACCGCCATCTCCGACTGCTGGGTGAACCAACGTCACCAGGAGGACTACCTGACCTCATTAATCACTTCCTCTCCCCAATGAGGTCATGAGGTTTGGAGTGAAGATGCCAGCATCAGCTTGGACCACCGCAGGATGAGTGAAAAGATGAGACCCATGCTCCTCTCAGGCACCAGTCGCCCTGTGTCCATCCTGCCTTTTTTTGGGCCTCTTTACAGCCACGTGGCGGCTGAGGTAATGGTTGGAGGTCACAGGGAAACCCAAAAAAGCCTACCAAGAGATAAGTGACAGGAATCACGGCGGCGTAGTCCGGCCTGTATTTTATTAAATTAAAAGTCAACGTCATGCAATTTAACGCTTCGATGTTCAAAATTTTTACCTCATGTACTGTTGGCCTCCCAGAAGTCAATGCGCTCATAACTGGTAGCATCTGTGGCTATGGATAATTACTTCTAGTGACACTGTAAGTAAAATATAACAAGGGGAACAGGGTCTGCCGGTGAGATCACCACAAAGATGAAGTGGCCTCTAGGGATACCAGGACTTTAAGAAGCTCCTGACCTCTGCTTAACTCACTGATGACTAGCACATGTGACTAGCTCATGAGTCCAGACAGCTACTAGAGACACTATGATGAGCTGAAAAGAGAAACTTGATTGCAGGATTGACAGCTGCAGATTTATGTATCTCTGTGATCTTGTTAATATCAAAATCCCAAGAAGAGGCCAGGTTACCAGTGATTCCTGGATATATTTGACACACGGATAAACTATTCCCATAAAAATAGATGTTACATGTACTTAAGCTGATTAAATGTTATTTTTGTCACTCAGAGTAAAGCTAACAAGCAATTGGACTTGTTGTAAATTCATATATTTATTGGGTGTAAATGCAGAAAGACATCAGGTCTTGGTGTTTATTCAGAAAACACAATTCCTTTTAAAGTAAACAAGCTGGGTCTTATGCCAAATACATTGGAAGTCCTTGACATTGCTCTACTAAACCTTTAATGACATATCCTCATAGTAGTCCACTATCATTGTTCTTCCCTCACATCCCATCCTTGGCTGCCATCTCAAAGGTAATTATGGACTCATTAATCAGATTATGTCATAGGTTACATGTGGTTTGCATTTAGTTATATGACTCAGTTTGTTAGATAAACAACTGGAGTCTTTTAATCCGTTTGACGTTACCACTGTTTTCTTTTGGCTGGAGCTCAAAGAAAATTGGGCTGAAACAATATGATGGTGTGTGCTTGGGTAATTGGCCAATTTGTGGGAGTATTCAGGGGACTGTGGCATGGTATCCCCCTGTCTTTAGTAAATTATCTCCCACTGTAAATGTCACGTGCGGTCAAGTATCTACCAGAGTGCATCCAAGGGGTTCTGCTGCCTCAGAGGTCTAGCTTCTCTGGTATTTGATACCAGATATCTGCATTTTCTGAGCCTAAATACATTTTAGTCTTATGACTAAATGATGATGTGCTTTAAAAAAAAGAAAAGAATAGCATGTCTTGGAAGATCTCACATCCAGTTCTTATAGAAATTGTTTTTTTGTTTTTTTTCAAATTATTTGGGTCAGAAAAAAACTTTTGTCTATTGTCCAAATTTCTAAGTGATGCACCAAACACTGTCAACATGAGCCAGGAATGCTGAAAGAAATTTATTTATTTTTATTTTATTCACCAATATTTAACCAGGAAAGTCCCATTGAGATCCAATTTATCTCTTTTCCAAGAGAATCCTGGCTAACAGTCGTAACTTTACACACACCCTAGACATTTCATAAAAACATTAAAAAACAGCTACAGGCTTATGATTTCATTTCCAGGTAAATTGGATGTTACAGTTGGTTCTCAGTTGTCAGTAGTAAGGTGTTAATGTTGACAGTGGGCGCACATTTTGCTTCCCCCTTCTTTTAAAAGATTCATCAAGCAGTTGCTAATTGAGGGTTTCTTGCAGAAGTTCTAGTTGTTTGAAGTGGTGGTCCTTATACAGGAATCTCTTTTATCACAGTTGGATACATTCTTGTGGAAATCATAATGTATGTTCATAAATGTCTTAAAAGCAAAAGGGCTGGATCATGTCTGTATGTGGCACCTTGTGGAGTATTCTGAAACAATTATCAATTACATTCAGGTTAAGGGTTTAACTACTGGTAGGTATTAAAGGAAGTAACAGATACTTACTAAAGTAACTGGTAATACTGCTGTCAATACAAAGTAAAAAATGTAGTGTCTGAAAAAAATGACTATCATGCAGATGTGCATTTTAATAAGCACTGGCATTGTGGGAAATACTTTCCATTTAGCTTTTTTGCTTTTTTTTACTGTAAAATATGTAAAAAAAAAAAAATAATAATTCACCCTGTCAGAATTAGGATATTAAAGAGTCTTTTAAAAACAAAACAACATAAAATGAGAACTGCGAGTTTAATCTCTTAGAAGTAACACAGTAAACACTTTATTTTCACACTGCGCTGTGTTTAGGCCATCATTAAAGACATGTGTATCTGTCATTTCTTGAAGCACATTTAATCTCCATTTCCCAAATGAGAGCACCATTTAGATGAGGGTCTTAAAACTTCAGGTTGCCTCTCACCTGGTTGCCTTTGTTCTCCCGCCAGCTTTATGGCTACATGGAAAGCGAGCCGCTCACCCTGCAGCTATTCATAGGGACCGCAGACGACCGCCTCCTGCGACCACATGCCTTCTATCAGGTCCATCGCATCACCGGCAAAACTGTCTCCACTGCCAGCCATGAAGTTATGCAATCTAACACCAAAATCCTGGAGATCCCTCTGCTGCCTGAAAACAACATGAGAGCCGTGTGAGTATTCTAATGCATGCTCTTCAGGTTTTTCTTTTTCCTAAAAGGAGATCCATGATTAAAAAAAGTACTTTGTCATTACAATTCATGGCTGCTAAAAGGGTCCAGAGTGTTTAAAAAGGGTTGAGGTTGAGTGCATGAATGGTTAAGAGTATATCTAAATGGTTGAGGTTTAACAATACAGTCAGGAGATTGTTCTACCAGTGTGATGTGGTTCTATTACATTTGCATTAGCCAGTGCATGAAGGCCAGTAAAATGAATTAGGATATTTCTACTACAACAGAAAAATATCTTAGAAGGTGGCACAAACAGAGTAACCCTGACGGGAAGGAAGAGTAATGTAGCATGGCATTCAGTCGAACTCTGAAAAAGAAAAATATCAAACATGGTATCAGGTTAAATGAAAAAAAAAAGGTTTCTTGTTTCTGTGTGTGGAGCGGTCTAGTTACGGCAGGTTACTCACACTGGCTAGAGTTTGCTTGTCCTGCTGCAGACAGGCTCTGCTGCCAACCTAGCGGAGCTCTGAACTCACATAGGTTCATTGGAGAACTTGTCATTTAAGGTCCTATTCAAATAGGACGTCCTAGTAAAAAAAACTTCATTCTGCTGTGATTTTGGAATATATTCACAACACTTATTTTTCTGTGTGACTTGTCTTCATACAACGGATTACAACGGTGGGCATGCTTGTCTTAACTTTCTAATCTGACTGTGAATGTCCATTTTATACAAATCCAACATCAAGTCCAACAGCCTGGGATATCTCGGCCCAGGCTCTGTCCTTTTTATCATCCTTTTAAAAAGAATGTGTTGAATCAAAAAGGATGGGGTAGTTCTAGAGCTCTTTGATCAGCCTGACCCCGTCCACAGTCGTGCCGATGCCAAGTATCTGTTGTAGTTGTGGTAGTTGCGTTGTAAGCCAGTGTGGCCAAATAACGTTTATTAGATTTAGGGTTTAAACGTGGTCTGGTGGGATACACCAAAGAACATTCTGGTGAGGAATCTGCACGACATTTTGGGGTGGATCCTAAACATATCTGAGAAAGATGCAAGCAGATGATGATATTGAGAAGACGGCTGCAGAAAAAGTGGCAAGAAGCAGACGATAGCCTGGTAGAGGTGCAACGAAAGCGAGTGACGAATTGCAAGAACTGGTTTGAACGTAGATTATTGAGGAGAGAGGAAGGTGTCTCCTACAAAATAATTGGCATGAAAGCAAAGAGGATTTTTGATACAAAGCTTGATGATGCTTCAAATGAAAAAGAAATGTTCACAGCCAGTGCTAATCAGAACATCATACAATATTCTCATCATTTCAATGAATCTGGTGTTGTTTGGGTTTATGTCCAAATTTTCCAGCAAAATGAACCCATTAGCCATCACCATTCTGTCTCATGGAAAGTTCTAACGGAGAACACTTTTAACCAAGACAAAGTTAAAAAAAAGGTGCAGCTTATTTACATAAATAAAAATAATGTTTTAGACAAAAAAAGGATCTTATCTAGAAAGGATTGTCTGGCATATTTAAAGCAGTCCTCAGTCCTGAAGCAACAGGCTTCATTCTTGCTCCAGACATGCATTAGCCCAAGAGGCTGGGCTTTACAGTGTATGCAAGCAGCAGCCCCTGTTTTTTGGCTCCATTCAGACTTGGCAGTGGTGAAAATGTTGGACTCAGGCCCAGATGTCTGTATTATAGATAAAACCACTGCATCTGAATATTACATGAGGTCAGCACCTCTCTCTAGTCTGTGGTTATCCTTCAGCATTGCTGTTTAAAAGTGTTTTATCACTCGTACCATTATTTTTATAGAATTAAAAGAAATTAAAATATTCAGTAAAAATGTCCCTAAATAAAGAATATTATATAATTATAAAACACAAGAGCATTTGAAATCAAGTGTTTTTAACATTCATATTGCCTTACTCTGTAATTTCCAACAATACCACAATATACTTTAGATGGTAATATATTCTAAGGGAACTGTTCAGTCATTTGACTCTAAGTGTCCCACAGAGTCTGATACTATAAAATGTCACCCTTATTGCAGTGGTTTCTGTTCTACTTTTCTTGACCATGCGAGACAAACGTGGAAAAGTGAAAATTTCTTATTTCTCCCGATGATTGTAATGGTCTAGGATGAAGAGAATCCCATCAAATGCTATTACCAAGTTGCTAAGCATCTGCTGAGTTAATGTAGCACCCATAATTTTCATCAACACTCATTTGTTAGTTGTATGGGTCTAGATGCTTATTGTCATTTGCAGTGAATATTTAGAAAAGTCATAGAAAATAACATTTGTATATAATTTGGAATGTGCTGTAGATAAGTAGCAAAAGGTAGTTGACAGCATTTGGTGGAACTTAAATAACCACAGAACACTTTTAAGCTGCTCATTTATTCATTTCAAAGTGTTTGATCATTAAAATGTGACAGAAAAATGAAAAAGCACAAAAACTTGTGTTCATCATGTTGCCAAAACATTAGAAAGAAATCCCATTAAAACTGTCCATTTCCTGTTGGGGTTTTTTTTTTTTTTTTTGGACATTTGCATTAAAAATTTTAACTGCATGTTGATGAATGTTCCAGATCTATGCCTGATTTTTTATTGTGAGAAATATTTTACCAGTCTAGATATTTTCCATTTGAAGCCGAAAGTTTTACATCTTGGCAGATTATTTTAAAAACTGTGGGAAAGGCCACATAATTGACAAATTTATTTGCAATCCTTAAAAATGTAAGCAGGTGGGTTAATTTCAGTTTGTGGTTTTTACATAAAATAAAAAAATACAGTTTCCTTTTGTTTTTTTACTGGATGCCGGTCCCTAATATCTAAAGGACCTAGAGGGTACTTGCCCAACTTTACTCTTTTACCTTTCAAAATGTGACAAGGAAATTATTCTGACTGTGACAGCTTAGGGATCGTAGGCCACGACTTTCAGTTTTGAAAATGCAAAAGACATTAAGGTACTATAGTGAAAGCTCAAAATAGGTTTGGTGATCTTGAATCATAAATGTGTGCTTAGTTAAGAAGAGGGTAGAAACACCTTTACTTAAAATATTGTGACTTGGTACCAAGTTTTTCATGTCAAAATTATTTTTAATGGCAAGCTTGAAATCATAATTAAATGCTCCAGTGAATTAGCATTACCACAATATATTACTTTGAAAAGCTGAGAAATATAAAGTGGTTGTTTTTTATGCATTTGTTGACGAAAAGAAAGACAGCCATCTTTTTCCCTTCTTTTGTCTGTACTAGAATCGATTGTGCTGGAATCCTGAAGCTGCGTAATTCTGACATAGAGCTACGTAAAGGGGAAACAGACATCGGACGCAAAAACACCCGTGTCCGATTGGTGTTCCGGGTGCACATCGTGCAGCCCAATGGCAGGACGGTGTCCTTACAGACTGCTTCCAACCCCATTGAATGTTGTAAGTATGAGAGTCCACTGAGAAAATCTTGCATTTTCTCCTGGCTTTCCATTTGGGCAAAAGGTTGCATCCATTGTTATAATCCAATAAACTGAGCCACTATTTTACTACCTACTGGAGCTAATTCAGTACTTCTGCACCCAATAAGCTTCATACAATCAAAAGAACTTGCTATGGTAATAGATGCATTGTACATGATGCCAAACACACATGTTATCTATTTTAAATTCACTTTTTATGACCAAATGCACAAGTTATTGTGGTGAGAATTCCCCATTAGCACAGGTTCCACAAATTTTACCATTTACTGAAAGAAACCTCTGTTTCTGTGTCATTCATTTGTGTCTATAGGTGTGATGTTATTTGCACTCTGGGAAACCAATTACAGTTAGACAGTGCAGAGACACAGAGCTGCTGTTGTAGTCTATAACCTTAGGTCAAAGTTAATCACAGTCTATTCATCATTACTAAGTTCGAGCTCCTGTTTGCTTAAATCCATACATGGAATTCACAACAGCGTCATTCTAAACATTCATTGTTTTCCATGGGCTATGAAGACGGTTGCTACCTTTAAGGGGTCAAAGGTTAACCGCTTGCATCATTTCACTTAAAAAACTGAGACAGGTGGCTGGCTGCAGGCTGCCTGATGGAAAATAATGAACAATTTTCTGACTGAAAATTCAATTTTATTCAGGTTCTGGGTCTTTGTCAATGTCATTTAAAAAGCAGCTGTTGGCTGAACACCTCTTTGCAAGGGGGTCATGAAATCATCCTAATAAATTTGATAGGCCTGTTTCCATAATCAAAACCTGCCGTTTTACTAGCTGTGCGGTGGCCATGTTCTTCTCAGATTGGATGAAGATCAGCAAGTGCGTTCATGAGGACTTTCAGTCTGAACTGAAATACGGGTGTGTGCTCCCATTTTCTTATGCAGCCCAGCGCTCAGCTCAGGAGCTTCCATTGGTGGAGAAGCAAAGTTTGGACAGCTACCCCGCCACTGGAGGCAAGATGATGCTTCTGAGCGGGCTCAATTTTCTCCCTGAGTCCAAGGTGGTGTTTGTGGAGAAGGCACAGGGTAAGCTGCACCAGAACCTTGTCAGACAGAGCCTATTGCATTTTAATTTCCCGTCCTAATATCTCTTTCAAATGTTTTCATCTTTTCTTTTTCCAATTGCCTTTTCTGAGTCTTTTTTCCCGTCAAAATAAAGCAGGAGCCGCCAGCTAGCCACATGTGGTGCGCATTAGACCACTATATTTTTAACCAAAGTGTATTTACATTTGCTGAAGTTTCCATTGCCTGTTCACTGGTGCTTGCCACAAGTGAAGGATTGAATCCCAACCAGGACATGTGCAACTTCTCTTTCTCTCCCCTTTTCCCTCCCTGAGTCCTCCTTGTTTGCACTCCTGCTTTTGACAGTAAACCTGTGAGCTTCAGTCCTGTCATTGGCATGATTGGAACAAGTTTTTACTTTTATTTGTGGGCATTTTTTTGTCATCTCTGGGCAGACGCAACACTGAAGACAGCACTGATCAGCTTTGCAGATAGACTGCTTACCCTGAACATCTATTTGACCAAACCCTCAAACTTAGAGCTAAACCAAACACTGTGGTAAGGCTTATGAGTTATGATCTGTCTGCTGCTGCAGCAGATGAGGCACAACATGAGGAACAACAACCATCATTTCTGATGAGAATGTGTTGTTACACTCCAAAACTTACCACCCCATTTATCTTTTTTAAAGTCACACAATAAATAAGGAACCAAGAAAGAAAGATCAAAGATCGGACTTTTCTATCACTTATAAAACTAAGACAAAACAACAGTTTCATTCTAGAATTTTTGCATTAATTTTTAATGAGCAAAAATTATTTGTTTTAGCAGAAGTGGTCTAAATAACCATCCATTTTCTTAGGTTTCTGAGCTTGTCAGAGCCTGTCCCAGCTACTGTTGGGCAAAGGGGGGGTACACCCTTGGACAGGTCGGCAGTCTGTCGCAGGGCCACACACTTACACTATACTCTCACACATGCACACCTAGGGACACTTTAGAGTCACCAATTAACCAATGAAGCTGGAGTGCCCAGAGAAAATGCTCACATTCACATGGAGAACATACAAACTGTACACAGAAAGGTCCCCTATGCAAACTCAACAATTGTTCCAAACATTTGCAGGGCCTTATATATATATATTTGAGATTCAAACATTTTTCACCGTCCCACATCATCTCAATTAATATGTATCATCCTTTTCCTAAATTTGTAGTAGTCAATGCAGCATTTATGGAATGAAAAGTCTGTGCTATTCCATCAAAATATTTTGCTTTTTTAAAAATGTATTTGTAGATCTATGGTAACATTTGTGAGAGATACAAACCAAACCTACTTATAAATGGAATAATTCTGATAATAAACAGGAGAAGAGTCTTCCTTTAACTCCAATAGTATTGCAAATATGAAAATAACTGAAACTCACTGCTTCAAAGAGGTCATTCTACATTTCTATTGACAGACAAACTGAGTTCATCCTGAACAAATTTTCCAATCCATTTTTTTTTATTAGATGGTAGACGACATTGACTACGGCACATTTAAAAGAAACTTGCAGTATGCATCTTTCTTTGGATTTGTGATTGTGTTTTATGCTTAAATGCAGAAAGACAATCTAGGAGTCCTTCAGTGATTCTTAAACTACGCTCACAGTGTGCATGTGACGCGTGTTTGTGAATGGGTCAATCAGGACGCAGCGCCACATTCTGCTGCACTAAAGATAGATACATAGCCTTAGCGTCACTGCACCAGCTGAGTCACATTCACTGACGTAAAGGGAATTGAGCAAACAGGAAGTCTTTGAGGAAGCATAAAAGTACTTTTTAGAATAAGGATTTTAAAATAAAACATCACATATGAAGGGATTTGACAGTGCTTGGCTCCGCTGTGGTGCTGTGACATTCCCACTGTGACTAGCAAATTGAGCAGAACCACCCTGGATATGTCATGTACCTCAACCATATGCAGTATGTTGTGGTGGTTAGGCAAACTTCTAAGTCACTCTTTATTCTGATGCTTCTTGCAAGATCTTTTATAAGCACCTTAGGGGTTAAAAATGAAACAACAGTGGGGTGAAAGAGTAGTGAAACTTGAAAATATGGGGTCTATCTCTGCCTTTCCTTTGTCATGAAGGGGAATCCCCTGGAGACTGAACGGCAAACATTCATCCCCTGCTTTGTGGAGGGGGACCCTTCTGAGTTTGAATTTCTTTCCTTCCACTGCTTCTTCTTACGTCCTCCTTCATCAGATTTTTTTTCTCATATTGGTTCTTGAAATGGTTAAAGTCATTAGCTGATGCTGCGCTCTGTGCCATCATCATCCAAGGTCTGTTTTTTGACTCTGATGCAGCGAAAGAGAGACTGAAAGAGCAGTTGTCATCCACTACTTAGACAGATTTTTATGTGAACTTTAATGAGACACTACTTCCAGGGTCTCCTGCGTTAAAAGGGCTATTAAAGAGAGACCACTCTGAACACGTATGACCATCACTCACTAATGGCAGCTGGGAATGAGCAGGGATGGGTGTGGAAAAGTGTATATGTCTCAAATATACTTCAGTTTTGTCTTGGCATCTCAGTCAGAGAATCCTTCTGCTTCGTCTGCTTCAACATTTGCAGACTCGTCTTTGATTTAGAGGGACTGAGTGAAAACTGCTTTGAAATTCTAATTGTATGACAGATTTATTCTAGACTGTTGGCTTTATTTCTCATTGGAAAAGTTAATGAGTAAATGAACCCATGAAAGAATAAGCATTTCTCTGCTATAATGACTTTTCTGAGACACAGGCGCAGGCACGCAAGTCTTGCACAGCCAAAAACTCTGCAAAGTACAAAAGCCGCCACCACTCTTGCCACAGTGGTGACGGCCGTTGCTGCAGCTCCCATCACAGGTCACAATGGCTGCTCACTTTCCAACAGTGATTCCAATCAACACCTCTGACATTCCACAGATCCTAAAGAGAAGACAATTTTGTGAGGTAAAGATCCAATTCTACTGAATAATTTGATGAGGTTAAGACTAAATTCAGAAGATCACACAAAGCCCATAATCTATTAGCATAAATGAGACCAGTAATCATAATAATGGATGATTCTAAAATGGTCTCTAATTGCAAAACCTTTCTGTTAGGTGCCAATTACATATGATATATTTTCTCATTAGGGATTTCTAAGTGTTAGGTCTTTAGAGTGAGTAGTTTTTCCTCATTTGGTCTTTGAAAAATTTGCATTGTCAACATAAATACAACTAAAACAGACTCCTAAAATTCTGAAAATAAAGTTATAGCAGCTACCTTTGCCAAAATAAACAAAAGTTTCTGCACAGATGTATTACGGATTGGATTCAGCACCGGTGTGACCTGTGATCCACCTGATGAAACGTTGCAAAAGGGTGTGTAAAATTGCCATTATTTTCTATACATCAAGTTAATTTCTCAATGACTAACTTAAGATACAAACCTGTGGGAAAAATGCAATTCAGGACAAATTTTCTCTTTTAATGGACTACTTTGTAGTTAACTTGCACAAATAGCAAAATTTTGTCTAAAATTAGTGGGTACTAGAGATTTGGTCATATCCACTGTCTTTCAGAATTCCGGCTGATCTTTTATCACAATTTAACTTTATTATTACCAGAGAATGAAGGCAAATGAATAAACTTGAGAATTGTACTCTTCTGCTCTCTTGGTCTTATTTTCTTCTGTTGTTTTGACTGTACTTCTTCCTCCACCACCTCCACCCCTCGTCTCCCCAGAGACAGTCGATATCATAGCAGCAGAGCTGTTGCCTCTGCAAGAAAACCTATGCAAAAATATTAATTATTTCCGCTTTTTAAAATATCACGTCCATCCCCCTGCTTCACTTTGTCACCCACGAAATAACTGATGCAAACTCTTTGCATCCAGTGTGTGTGCGCTTCTCTACTGTGGCTTCAAGCCTCTGGGCCTGTTTGTGTTGTTTAATAGGAAGTGCTTTCAGTGAGTCATCCGCAAAGATTCCCTGCAGAGGAGTGAAACGGAAAAGACAAAGAAAAGAAGTAAATATGGAAATTAGAATTTTAGGAAATACTTCCTGTCTCTCTGTGTACCTATTGGAGAGAGTTTATGAGTGATCAGTAGCTAAGCTTCAGGTCCCTTTCTCACTGACCGTGGAAAAGTTTATATTCATGAATGTGATTTTTAGATCATTTAGAGCATCATTTAAAAAAAACAAAATAATTTTTTGTTTGAATTTCCTTTAAATAGAAAAGAACCAAAAATAATCTGCATTATGATTAACCCTTATATAACCATTCATATCATATTTTGAAACACATTTCTGAGACCCCTATCTCATGAGCATGATCCGAACTTTCCTGAAAAACCCGTTAGATATGACTCGGTCCATGTTTCTCCCCTGTTGTTCATTATCATTCCACAGTAGAAAGCAGTAGAAAGTCTTTTCCTGCTCATTTCAAAATGGCTGCTTCCCTAAAATCACAAAAAACACTTCTGGTGGGAAAGTTTGACTAATTTTCAACTCGTTATAGTGATATTAATTTATCAATTGTCATTTGTTTTTTGAAATGACTATTTGCTGTAGTGAAACATGTCATATTTGTTGATACTAGTTTCTTTATAACACAGTTACACCATGTTAAAAATGTGTGAATCAAATTGGATACAGTGAGGTGTTTATTTACTGAATACCTAGGTCAATATTTTGGCATTTTACTAAATGTACTATTTACTATTTTACTAAACCCCCTGATGTATCATATTTGATACTATCTATACCTCATGAAGAAAATATAGCAAATTGCTGATTTCTTTGGAGTTAAAAAAAATCCTAATTCTAGAAAAAAAAAATTGATATAGTGGGCTTTACAGGGGTAACCATTTTTGATTTACTTACAAGAATTTAAGTTTTATTTATAGTAATTGTTTTTTTTTTTTTTTTTTTACTTCTTTAAGACTCTTATTTTCTTAATTTGCTCTTTGAAGACCCATTGTTATCATTGTTGCTATGTAGCGGCATCACATTGTTTCATTTGCTATTTTGGCATTGGAGTTGGACGGCATCCCTCTGCACAGGCAGCACCCATTGCTGTGTGTGTTCTGGCTTGCCCTGCTTTCCATGGATAAAATGAACGCTAGAGGCAGAGGAAAATGGAGAGACACCAGCAGGCAGCAGGGAGAGAGAGCGATATGGGGAAAGCCTCCACTCTGATTCATAGAGGAGCTCAGGGAATTCCCTAGTGAGCTGGATAGTTTTTACATCTGGTCGAGTTGGAGTGTTGCCTGAAGCACAGCAGCACCACACGGCCGGGTCTGCAGCAGAGAGCAGTGTGGTCCTCTGCACCATTTGTCCTGGCTTCACTGAGAATTTGGAGCTAAAATATGAGCTGTAACCTAAGGACGGTATATTCCTCCAAAATAAGCCTTATTCTACTGGTATTATTGCTTCAAACATCTTCTGCAGCACGCCAACATATTTAGATTCCTGTGCCTTCATAGTTCAAGTAACCCAGTCCACACAGAGCATGATTCCACGCTCATTTAGGTAGTTTGTAGCCGGGTGAATGCTTCTACCTTGAGCAAGTCTAAACACAAGACAGACTGGCTGTTGGCTTTCCCTTGTAACATAATGTCTAGACTGTCTTTTGGCATTAAGCTTGGATAAACCTAATAATCTCTGCTCATCTTTGGGAAGTCTCCATCCTTTATTTATGCAAAAAATATGTGCGCATATTTTATGCAAAACACATTTTAAAAGTTCCACTCTGATCATCTTTTAAACTATTGCTCCCAGTGTTTTTTTTTAAATTATAATTATGCCGTTTTTAGCCAAAATGAGAAAACCGGTGTTGTTTTCTAGGACATAGTTTCTGCAGAGCAGCAGAAGTTCATCATAAATTCACTTCTGAGATACTTTTCTTTGTCATGAGAAAAATACCACAAGAACATGCTAAAAACACCAAATACACTATTTTCACTGGAGTGGTTCTTTAGTTTTGCCATCCTGCAAATAACTGCATTTTTCTGTGTTCTCCACCCTTTCTCCAACTCTGGTCTGAACATGTTTTAGGAAGAAAATCTTTTGTATTCAGAGGGGCAGGTATAGATTGTGCTGTTGTTGTAGCAACAATAGGAAAACACCATTATTAACTGTGGCTCATGGAATGGATTTTTCTTAGCCATTTGGTCAGAAAGACGCCAACGATTCTAAAAGAGAACCCATGTCCATTCCACCTCACCAAATGGGGAAAAGGGGTGTTAGAATAAGTCACGCTGTGAAGTTTCTAAGTCTATAAAACGTGCTAGAATATGGAATCTTAAAGATTGAACTGCTCTGAAAACACTTTTTTATGAACTATTATGGGGAATCTTATCAACTGTCTTTCAGAGCCTTCATCAGACTTTATGCCTCACAGCCAGACTCTTGATACAAGCATGAAAGTTCACTCCTCACAGCAACCATCCCTCCTAGCCTATATAGCCTCAGGTCAAGTCAACTTTCCTTGTTATACACCAATAATATCTCACTTCCTGACTATAAACCCTTCCGAGATCCACTGTCAGGTCATAATTTACACAGAAGCCTCTCAACCTGAAGCAGACCTCACAATTCTCTCATTTCACCAGTACTCAGGTTGGGTAGAAAGGGGAAAGTAGCAGCACCTCTGGGATCAGTTGCAGGGCAATCCCTTTGGCTTCCTTTTTTATTGAGCGACAAGGTGATTGCTGTGAGTAAAATGACTTAAGCATTTTTACTCGAGGGAATACAATGGAAAATGAACAGAAGATATGTAAACAGGAGGGGGGATTCTCCCTTTAAAAAGAAGAAAAATCACAGCAAACTGTTTTAATCAGTGGAAACTTTTGTGTGGGAAGTTGTGCTTTTTTGGAGGACATATTGGCTTTTTGTGTTGATCAAAAAGCAGGACGAGGATAAAAAGTTCAACGTTGGGTCAAACTTTTCATCAGGCACTGTTGGATGACTGAAGAGTTTGTTTACAAAAATGAGCTGTGTAAGCACACTAGCTAGTGAGAGTACCTCAAATAATTACCTTTAGTGACAAAAAGGACAAATGGGATCTTGTTTGTCTGAGCTTTACCCTAACAACAACACTGTTGCCAGGTTGTCACCAGGTACAACAAATGTGTTTTCAGTGCTGAGGAAGATGACTCGAAGACGTCTCGCCCCGCATGAGATTTAATTGCTTGATGAATGAGTGTGTTGTTCTGGTTGTCTGGTGTTGGTCTTTGTGGATCTCATTTGCAAAGGTGAGTCATGAAGAGCAATACACATCCTGCTGGTTTACTTTATAGCCCAACATTAGGCATGCAATTTCTTTCTATTTTTGCTCTCCGATTGAGCCCTACGTCCAGACTTCTCCAGACACCTTTGTATGCCCCCTGTTTTTTTGTGCTTTTCCCTCTTATAATTTCAGCTAAAGGCCAGAGCAAAAGGAAAGGATATTGTGGTTGCATGTGTGCAAATGTCGGCATCTTTTTTGTGTGCAGTGAACGTGGGTCGAAGTTGGTTGGAGGCGGTGCTACCAGGAACACAAGCATTTTGCAGATGTTGCTGTGAAAAAGGAGCGAATGGAAAGTGCTGTGGTTATTGGTCGGACGATGTTATCGAACTTACAGAGCCAGGTTGTAGGACCCCCACCCACCCACAAATCTGGATCCAGATCCATTTATGACCTAAAAGCGCAAATTAAAATTGAAATGTTTCAGGTGGAAAAAGATTTCCAATGAGGTTGCAAACAAAAGTGATGGAGGGCTGGAAAAACATGTTTACTTGTAGAGGTTGAGGTGGATGTCGTAGTCTAAGGTTTCCCTCTTGGAGTGTCCCTCAGTGCGGAGGCGGGTGATTCCCTCTTGGTTCCTCCAGACGTAACATGAGGAACGCTGATCTGTGTCTGTCTCCATCTTTCTCCCTTGCTTTGACCTTCCTTCAGTCCTAGCAATCACTAACTTGCACTGCTGAGATTTCATGGCAGTTTTGTAGTAACTCTTACTCCATTTGCATCTTTAAAGTCACCAAGTTCGAATGAAGAAAAAAAAAAAAAAGGTGTCCAAAATGATCTGCCTTCTGTTTTTCTTCTGTGTTAGTGTGACTAATCTGAAGTTATGTTTCTTTTTATGTTCACTATAAATAAAAATGTTTCCACTCCAGCTACCATACTCACCAATAGTAAACAAACCATGACTCCCTTTCTCTCTTCCTCACATAATGTGAGTAACATAACATTTTTTGGAGAAAAAATAACAGGTTTTATGTCTACTGAACTTATCACTTATCAGTAGTTTGGAGACTACTTTTAATTTTCTTATCGAATTACTTTTTTTTTTTTTTTTTTTTTTGCCTGAGCAGACCATTAGCTGGAAAACTCGTTGCTGCCTTCACACTGTAAGCTGTCATCTCCAATATAATTATATTAGCATGTAAACCTAGTCCGGCTGTTACCTCAAAGGGTGCACCACTGACAAAGGCTGCACTGTGTTGCCTCTGTTTCAATTTAGATGTAATGACTCATGGGTTCTGAATAAAAACAAAATGAAAAAAGTGGCACTGTGTATGGTGCTGATTGCCATAGCAGAACTCTGGGCATCTGTTCACCAAGGTGTGGCATGAAATCACAGAGTAAATATATGAGAACAAAAAAATACTTTCGTTGAGCTTCTGCAGACTTTCAACAGCTGCCGTGGTTCAAAGATCTTTCACCACATGTCAGCAAAGGGGAAAAAAATCTTTGGAAAGCTAGAAAAGAACCAAGGGAGAGCAATGGGAACAACGTGTCTTGTTAAAAAATGATGGAGATGAGTGAATTTTTTACAACTAAGAGTTTTCTTTAATGCCTAAATCAAATGTTTGCTACTTTAGTAAAAATTCTACTTGAACAAAGTAAAAAAGCAGGATTTCTTTAACCATTTAGTTGTTTTTTTGGGAGTGAACCAAACTATTGAACATGCATTTTTCCTCAAAGTCCAGATCTGTAGCATAGTCAGTATTACATCTGTGGTGTGCCTCTTTCAAGGGTACAATAAAAGCACCATAAGGTTGAATTGGTTGGAACAGCGAAGCCTTAAATATTTCTGCTTTAAAGTCTGGATCCGTGAAGCCACAGTGCCAGAGAAGCAGATGATGGAGTTCCTGTCCTGAAAAAAAAAAAGAATAACACACAAATAAAATAAACAGGAGCAACATTTCACAGTTCTGTGAGATGACGGCTTCCAAGGCAGCCGGTTGCACTGTTGGTGGGCACTGCTGCAGGGGTCAAAGGTCGCTGCAAACCCCTGAACTCTGACCAGTCTTTCTTTAGACAAAAAAGTTCTGCCCACATATTTTTAACGCACAAGCAGGAGTATAGAATGAACATAAACTTTACTTCAATCATTGACTCTGCTCAAATGTTTTGTAATGACTTTAGTTTAATTGTAATCTAATTTTAATTATTTATGTATTTATTATTTTTGAGAGAAAACGTTTATCTTTCCAATTACATTCAGTATATTTTAAATTACTGTATTTTCCACACTTCAGGATGCACCAAATAATAAGACACATCTCCAATGAATGGTGTGTTGTTGAAACTACATTATGTCATATAATGCGCACCAAGTCTTATAGCGCATTCAGCAAGACAGAAGGCTCAGCAAGTCCATCAGTCAGTCAGACTTTATTAACTGTGTTCACAGTAACTCTGTTACATGTTAGCCACATTAGCATGTTCACAATACCTGCATTTGCAACATGTAAAAAACAGACTTGAAGTTTTGGCTAAAGATGTCCTGGATCAATTTTAGGTCATTGAATTGGACCGTTTCAAAATGAACCAACGTTGACCATGAATCGCATCTGCAACCACAAATTATGAAATTAATCGAATTGTTATTAGAATGAATTTTTCCATTCCAGTTTTAAACGATTACAAACTTCAGCCTATGTGACCTTACACTATGGTTTGTTTCCTCTTGAAAGCTCAGGAGCTTTTAGAAATGGAAACATGAAACCACTGACTGTTTCAGTGCACTGCCAATGAACTCGCAGTCATCAGGTTGACAGTTTGGGATCAGGTCTTCTCTGACTCCAGTGGGGTCAGAGAGAAATGTGCCAAAAATTGCTGTTATGACTCTAGAAAAAGGGGCATACATTACGGTAAAGTGTTTCACTCTTTTGAATTTTTTTTAAGGTCATTTTGACTTATTTTTTAAACTTACAGAAAACCTATACCAATGGCATCTTTGGGTTAGTTTAACACATTTCCACACAAGGGTAAACTTCCAGAACCTTCTAATTTCATTGTGTAAACAGAAACAAGAACAGTTTATAAATGACTCATTTGGAGTTCATTAAAATAATTTCCTGCCATAATTGATGGGCTGTACTAGCAAGCAGATCTTCATGCACCTTCTATATTTTGATTCTTTTTCTATAGATGGACATCATCTGTGGGAGGCAGAAGCTAAAGTTGACAAAGACTCCGTCAAATCTGTAAGTGCATATTGCCTGAGTGGTGTTAGAAATGAACCAGCATCTTCTGTCAACCCCCCCAGCTCTTTCCCCTCCTGAGACTTTCCCCTTTCCTTCCTCATCTGTCCCATGTTATGATGTAACCTTTGCTAAGGGATTGCTAATTGAAACGCAGACAGCACTGATTAGTAGATGCAATCCTGAACGGAATTTTCACAAAATCTCGTTGCGGTCACAGAGGTAAACACGGGCTTGTCTTTTTGTTGCTAAGAAATCCTGCAATGGGTTGCAAAATGGAAGCAGCAGCATACTCGGGTTGAAGGACACTGACGCCACAGCATAGCTAGACGTTTAGGCAAAGTGTGAATTGGGCTTAAACACCTCATCTGTACTGGGATCATGCGGCCAAGAAGGGATCACACTCTCATACCTGCTGCTTTTCATGAAGCCCGTAATAAAAAAAAGAAAACCAGGGCACTCATTTTTCTGACTCGCAGTCACACGTTCAGATTGTGTTAATACAAAATCAACCAAAAGGGAATTGTCAACGGAGGGAATGAAGTAAATGTTGTTCTTCGTGTCACAAAAAGCTCCTCGTGCTCTGGACTTGATTAAGATTTCATTTAGGTTTGTTAGGTCTGCTTTTAGCAGACTTAGGTTCATTAAAAAACTATGTTTGCTTGCATATGATGACAATATGTTTTTAATTGGTGATGCCTTTCATCATCACATCTTTTGTGTGGAAGTCTTGATGCAGTTTACACTGGCACACATTTTAGAAAAGCACCTTTTTTTTTTTTTTTGATGCTTTTATATTGCTCGAGTAAATTATTTTATTGCATCAGAAGGTCACTACTGATAATAGATTTATTGTTGCTCAATTGTTTTTATAGTTGGTAGATGTGCAGCCAGTGTTCAGTATCCTGGAAAATCCACGAGCGTGCCATGGTTGACTGCATTCACTGGTGTGGGGAGGCTTTAGTGTGTTTATTTGCAAATCCAACAAACAGTGAGCAAGCACTGGCCTTCTTTTTATGTCAGTTGCATTCAGACTACTTTAAAGCGCTCCAGCCTTCCTTGCCTCACTGTTTTTATTGCTGTCCAGAGCGTGCTAATGTGGGTTGTTTGGAAATGAAGAGGAAAGCCATGTGCACGCATGCTTTTACCAGTTTCAATCAACCACCTGCATGTTTTCCTTTTCATCATCTGGAAGGCAGACTGCGGCTGATCTCACCTTCAACCCCCTCCCATGCACCCTGTCCCTCCTACCTTCCTCAATGCGCAGTGATGACCGACAAAAGCCTGCTTCCTGTCAAAATCCCCCCCACCCGGGCCTGTATGGACCCACAAGCAAGTGACAGCCATCCCAGGAATTAGACACATGCTGGACAAATTCTCTCCATGATTCTCTGTCAGAATTAAAGCAGTCAAAAGTTCATATCCGTCCAGACGTGCAATGCGGGAAGAGGGACAGACGACCCCTCCCATAGAAATGAACGGCTGTGCAAACAAATGAGCCAGCTTCTCTTCTGCTGTGCCGCACGAGGAAAAAGAAAAAAGCAAAAAAAACCCCGACACCCCCAGGGTTTTCCTCAGAGACAAACACGGGCATTGGACCAACCTCATGGGTCCTACTGCTGGAGCTACACAGTCTAGACGTGCTCATTTAGACCAGTTCAGACTCCCACTTCTTGGTAACACAATCCTAAATGCATGCCAGCTACAAAATAAACACGACTGTTGATTAGCCTTTATAACCAACAGGAATCGAACTGTATTTCAAAGGAAAGACATGCTGTGCATTCAATTTTTACTGAAAACCTCAAATGAAACGGAGAGAACTTAAGTGCATAATCGCTACGATCATGCAAATGCTAATTTCTACTGATTCTATTGCAGTAGCAATCATCAAACAGTGTGTAAAAATCCAAATCCTGCATGTAACTTTGTTTCTGTATTTGTATTTTAGAGCACTCTTGTTGTGGAGGTCCCACCATACAAGAATCAAAGAATATCCAGTCCCGTGCAGGTTAACTTTTATGTGTGCAATGGAAAGAGGAAGAGGAGCCAATACCAACGCTTCACCTACCTGCCGCCAAATGGTAATCACTTTCACAATTGTTATGTTTCCATGAACTTCAAAACCCTGGCATCAAACTTTGTAGTCATTTTTTCGAGTATTTTTCTAAGTCTTGACATCTGTATTTTATAATTTTGCTCAGCTGTCAAAAGACAACTTGGAATTCAGACTCATTTGTTGGTGGATGTTTTTGACTCATTACTTGGGAGCACTTGGCTGGGAGCCGAAGATGTGAGGGATGTTTACGCTGCAGTGCAACGGCCTTCCTCGACTGTGAGCTGAACTCGCTGACTGACGGCGCTTTAGGTGCTGTCGATGTAGCGAAGTTTGTCTTCAGGGAACCTTGTCACACCCTGCCTCACACAGCGCCTCCCTGAAACATAGACACACCAAAAACTGACAAAGAGACTCACACAAAAATTCACCTTGTCAGTCATGCTGCAACTTGAGGAGCCAGGAATACCTTTTATGTGTGCCTCTGGCCAAAGTGTTTATGGACACCTTTCATAATGGAATTGAAAGAATGAATACTAGAGTTTAGAAGTGAGTTAAATTGCAAAAACTAAAATTTTATGTTTTTGCTTACAGGCACATAAAGCATCAAGATTTATAGTATTCTTTAAATAAAATATTGGCAAAATAAGTGGAAAAAGTGTAATTGATTTCCCTGCATTAAACCTATTTTTTGTCTTGGTTCATACTCGGCCTTTTCAAGTGAAAAGTCCATGTAAAAGTGCCTATAGCGATTCAGGCTTCTGAGTTCAAAACTCTTGTGTCCATGCGACACTACACATGTTTTAAGTCCGTTTTTTGGGCTCAACATCCAAAACGCGCAACCACAGAACGCTCGCTGAAAGTTAAACCAGTTGAACTTTGACTAATCAGGGACTTGGAATTGGTTGTTGTGTGAAGAGAAGAACCAACTGTTTGAAAATCGGTCATGAAGAAGAAATAAAAAATTTTGGTTTGTGCCGGATGGAATTTAGTGAGTACATGCGCTAGTATTGCACAGTGACAGACCTGTGTGAACACCTTATACTAAAAGCAAGTTCAAAAACCCACTTTCAGCAGGTTCTTGAATGTTCCAGTGGAATGTCCTGTGTGTACGCAGCATACATGTTTGAACTTAAAGATAAACTTCACTAATTTTGACAGATTTAGATAGTCTTTTCACTCTAAACAGTTCAGTCTCTTGAAAAAGCAGTCAGAAAAAGCAGTGCAAGATCCAGCCAGCTTTCAGAAGCTTCATGCTGGTTTTGGGATCCCAACTAGCATCTGCAAATTTGATAGACCTACATCTGCGTCATGAAAACCAGTGGAATCCATTAGATCAAAACAACAATATCTTGTTTTCATTGATCTACAGCTAATGGGTCTAATGCCTCAGGGGTAGGATGCAGGGTGTTTTAAGTCTAGAGCTGTTAATAAGATGTGACATTTACATTATCAGCAGATGTATTTATGGTCACGGAGGATAAGCGATCAGGATTTTGGATGAGGCTCTTAAAACAAGTAAAGCATGGCCCTATTTAGAGATGCCTGATTATGTGATGGACAAGTGCACTGTGGCTAAGTACAGCAGTGTAGAAGACAGAAAGTGTGGCCATATATAGCCTATCCTTTTCACGCTGTGTATATCCACCTTGGCTCAGGCAGAGAAAGACATACAACGTTTTCCACAGAGCATCTCACTACTGCTGGCTTAAACACAGGTCTAATTAAAAGGTTATTATTTTTTTTTTATTTTGCTGCCAAATGTACCATGTGCAGAGTTTGGACCACACAAACAGAAAACAAAACAAAACAAAAAAGATATTTATAGGTGTAAGTTAAATAATTCACAGCTTGATTTAGAAAATATTATACAGAAAGTACAATGTTGTGAATTTAAATAATAATGTTATGGCAGAAGTATTGAAACTAGGTAATTACAACAAATAACAAAAAAACACAAACTACAGGATTTTTTAGGTTTGAAGTTATCCATGTAGCCTATGGTCCCACCCCTGTATTTTAACAAGATTGATCTTAAATTTAAATACTTTTTCCATGCAGATGTGGATGAAGATTACCAATGGAATTGAGATTGTTGTTTTGTCAAAACAGCATTGACACCTTACATTCAGCTCTCAAACACCTAGTCTGATGGAAATGGTGTTTTGAGTAATTAAATCATGTTTTTGTGGCATTTTTGTCATGATGAAGGACATGCATTAAGATCAAATGTGCGTTTCTGAATATTCTTTATTCAAATTATTGTGAATCAGAAGCAGACGAAAAATGCAGTTGGAAAAAGCTTGTAGGTGTGACATAAAAGCTACAACGGCAAACCACAAGCTCCCTGCTCTGCTCCATTCCGATGTATCCACTCGTTGACAATTAGATCTATCTCTCTTTTACTTGTCTGAACTGGTATCTGGCTCAAAACTGTACGGCTGGATATCAATATTGCTCGCCATTTTTGTTGCACTAGTTAGGTTAGTTTAGCGGGACAGACAGTTCAGTTATGGTTGATGGGAAGTGGGGACAGGCTTGCTTCATGCCAGCAGTCCCACTCAAACTCAGAGATGAATTTCTAATAATCTCCTGCCACATTGTAAACTTTGTCCTAGAAATCAACACAGGTTCTTGGATTTTGGCTAAAAATGACATAATGTTGATTAAAAGATCACTTTTAAAATAGATCAAAACATGTTCAGAGTGGGACTTTTTGTGTACAGAAGAGCTTATGATAGAAAAGTGACCTACGGCACACTTGTTTTGGGTTATACTGGTGCACTATTTTTTATTTTATTTTATTTTTTTTGCTTATACCAAAGATAGAAACTGTGCACTTTCTGAGTTTCAGAGGACATCACTTAAAACGTTGTGCTTTGTTTAAACTTTTATTAGTAAACCCCAACTATATTGCTGTTTTTTTCTGAAAAAGATCCGTTTTTCATTTGTGCCCACTCTCTTTCAAGCAATATTGAAACTTTTTTTCTTGTTTTGAATGCTTGAATTTGACCAAATTGTCCACCTTTCGTTCTCCCCGTGCATGCGTGGGTTTTCTCTGGGTACTCCAGCTTCCTCCCACCGTCCAAAAACATGCTTCATTGGTTAATAGGTTACTCTAAATTGTCCCTAGGTGTGAATGTGAGTGTGCATGGGTGTGTGATTGTGGCCCCTGCGACAGACTGGCGACCAGTCCAGGGGTGTCCTCTGCCTTCACCCATGAGTAGCCGGGTTGGGCTCCGGCAACCCCGTGACCCTGAAAGGGATAAAGCGGATTGGAAAATGAATGAATGAATGAATGTCCACCCTTCCTAACATGCCATACTTGTTTGGTGTTTATGCCATGGTACTGTCAAGTACTGACAAACTCTAAACTTCATTGTCATGCTGATAATCAATATATCATGCAAAAGAGCATAATTAGTATGACACGTTGGGAGGTGTTAGACCACCACTTGTAAACAACAAGTAAAACTCTAAACAGAGTACTGTGTGCAACAGGAAGTCGACGAAGAGAAGCCAGCAGAGATGTATCCCCCTGCTTTGTTCCTGTTATGAGCCTTTTAATGAGTAAAATGCACCTACCAAGTCTTAATGTCAGAGGAACAATGCAGTTTCGTTTCAAAACAATAACAAAAACCAAATACACGTTGGGGTATTTTTTGTGTATCTTAAATAGTTAACCCTATTTGCAGCATTTACTAAAAATAAATAAATAAATAAATAAAGACCTAGAAAAAGAGCCTTGAGGCACACCAAACATAGATGGGCCCATTGTTGAGCTCAAGATTCTAACAAACAGTACATTATATCATACTTCTTAATATATTAGTTAGCAGTTAAGGTTAAATATAAATTAGATTTATATTTTTTTTCTTTTATTTGTTACATTGTTTTACTCATTATGTTTCTTTTAGTTGATACTATCTGCTGTTTTGAGAGTACATGAGGCAACAGTTGTGATGATGACTGTTACAGTTTCATAATTTGAGTGGAGCAACACGTCAGGAAATCCTTGTGAAGTCTTTGAGGGTTTCAGTATGCATTTGTATGTCTTCGATGAGTAAAACAACCAACACTGCGGCCACGTTCTACGGGTGGGGGGCCAGGGGAGGAGGACTCCCACGCACTCACACACATTTGTCAACACTTTTTTGCTCGCTTGTATGAAAAGGCTCTTCCGGCCCCGTGTCCCACTTCAAGTACGGTTGTGGTCAGTGACGTTTAGAGAGAACATTTCTTTCACACTCTGGTGGCTGCTCTTCTATAAAAAGACAAACTCACTCCTTAAAATAGCCAGACTTGTTCAAAACAGCGGAAGGATGAAGCAAACACTCTATGGGATGCAGATGCTGAAAACCACCTTTATTTTCCATTTAGGTCATGTGACCACCTTGTTATTCTTTGAAACTAATGAAAATGTTATCAGCATCCACTGTTGCAGAACACAAAAGCCAGCTTTTGAACAACTGAACACACTGGAAACAAAAATGTAATGTGTTCCTTTCAACTTAAATATTTGAATAGATTGCACTGTTTCAGGCATGTGAGCAGATTTTATCAGCTCGTACCCTGCCTCCTTTGTTAGCTGTATCCTGTTATCAGATGCAGTCGATGGTGGAAACAAACATTGATTATTTTAATGAATTTCAACGTAAATTATAGACAGATGCAGATGAGCTTTGTCATATAAAAAAGTTCCTATGCTAATATATAGCAAAATTCAGATACCCCCTCTATTAAAATATGCAATACTGGACTTAATTACGCAAGTGTTGCTTTTTTTGTAGGATTTATGAGGTGAAATATACAATAATTCCCAACAACAGACCTGGTTATGTTCCAAACTAGCTTCTCTAAGAGGAAAAGAATGATATTCCATTAACTACAGCCTAATGTTGTAAAGCTGCACCTTCCACTGCACTTGTGGTTCATGTCTAAGTGCCGGTCCATGAGATTTACAAAAGCTTCAACTGTAGTTATCTTGCCCCGCAGAATGAGCTGTGCTTTTCCAAGCCTATGTCCAATCACTATTGCATGAGTGGAGACGTTACGTGTCATTCTTCAAATAAAAGAGCAGTTTTTACCAACCACATAAAGCAACAAGCTCCAAAAAAAAGGGCTGGCAATGACCTAAGCTCTAGCTTCTCGGAACCCATTGGTTTTTACAGGCCGTTGGAGATTCTTCTGTAAGCCCGAGTTCTATTCTTAACACTCACGGGTCCTAACTCCCCCACGTTGCTGTGTTTGTTGGTTGGAGATGTAGAGACGGTGGCCAGAAACATTTTCTGTGACACATGCAGAAAAAGTTAATGAGCCACACATTGTTCTCTGTTTTTTTTTTTTTTTCGTTTTTTTTTTAAATTTTCATCCTAAAACTGGTCAGTGTCAGAGCTCTTTCCATCATGAGCTCAATATGTAAAAGAACTTCATTAAAATTGTGTTTTGGGAGTTTTTAACATGTTCTTGTGACATTTTTGGATTATGGACGACATATATAAAGAATATTAGGTTTAATATTGCATTTCTAGATATTTCCCTATTCAAATTGTTGTAAATCAGGAGCAAAAGAAAACTTTTTTTAAGCGTATTTGTGACACTTGTGGCCAGCCACAAGCTTCTTCCTCCACTCTATTCTGATGCATCCACTTGTAGACAAACAGATCCATGTATGTCTTTGTTTTCCTTGACTGAGCTGGCATCTGGCTCAAAAGCATACGGCTGGATAGCTCAATATTGCTCACCATTTTTGTTGAACCCCTAATATTATCTTGGAGTTGTTAGAGGCTGTAAGCTAGTAGAAGAGAGTGTAAACGCAAGTCTGATGGGAAATGAGAGCAGGCTTACTCTGCACAGAACTATGTTCTAGAAAACAACACAGTTCTTTTTTTTTTTTTTTTGGCTAAAATCATCATAATTAAAAGGAATGCTTTTACACTAGATCAAAAGATGATCAGAGCGGGACTTTAAAGAAACAAATTTTAAGAAAAAGACCTCCCCTTCACCCGATTAATTACATACACGCAGACAGCTAGGAATGGCCAGTGATGGCAAGCA
Organism: Adrianichthys oophorus; assembly: GCA_036245035.1. Taxonomy (NCBI): domain Eukaryota; kingdom Metazoa; phylum Chordata; class Actinopteri; order Beloniformes; family Adrianichthyidae; genus Adrianichthys; species Adrianichthys oophorus. The sequence continues at coordinate 20,927,802 of BSAI01000207.1, forward strand.
AACATAGCATTGAATGTCTGTGGGCTGGAGCCCAGAGGTTGTAAGGAAATAGAAGCTGATTGAAGTTGGGACTTGCCTCGTGAATCTGTTTTCTCAGCTCCCACCCAAAGTGGAAACGAGACACAGATGAGCTAAGCAGAAGAGAAGACCTATGTTTATATCTGTGGCAATGGGTAAGAAATTTTTAGGGAAAGAGAAAAAAATTTTGCTGAAGGAAGAAAGAAATAAAGGAAATCTAATGAAAGCAATTAGATTTGACAAGCCATTTGACTTCTCACATATTTGCAGCATCCAAACAATGGTTTTGGTTTTTATTTTCTTTTTCTTTTTGCTTCAAGGAACTGTTTCATGCTTGGATTGCTTCTGGTTGTACTCACAGATATCTGTCATTTTGAGAGTTACACAGCACTCCGTCAAAATATTTGGTTGGGTGTTATTGTGAATAGGCTAACGTGGCTAAGGTGTAGCACTGTCAGACTGCATGTTTTTACGTGTTACTAACAAGTTTGGGTGGTATTGTGAATACGCTAATGCTGCTAACGTGTAGCAGTGTCAGAATGCGTTTTTTTTTTTTTACATGTTGCTAACAGTGTTGAGAGTTAGAGCAATCAAAGTAACATTTGTTCTAGCAATATCAGTCTTTTTTCACGTGTAGCAAACAAGGTTGAGAGCTAAGGGATTTGGGAATATGCTAATGTGGCTAACATGTATCATGTTACAAACAAGTTCTAAAGTTACTGTGAAGGCAATTATTAAAGTCTGACTGAATGGAGGACTTATTTAATGGGCCTTATAGTTCAGTGCGCCATATCACATGAGTTCGAAAATAGACCATGAGTTGACGTAGCGTCTTATAATCTGGTGCGCCCTAAAGTGTGGCAAATACTCTAGTTAGACTTTAGCATGACAATTCCAACATGGCTTCTCTCTCCTCGGCAATCTTGTCTCCATGCATTAAATAGAATAAACAGCAAAAGAAAGACACAGTGGATGCATTGTGACCTAGCTGTTATTCCTTATACTTCAGAGACTAGGTCTGTGCATCAAGTGATTCACCTTACGATGATTCCCCACATGCTAAACCTCAATCCCTGAGCTCCTACAACAGACAGGCTTGACGTAAATGCCCTCCCTGCGGTGTTATGGCTGCACCGCAGCTTTGGACCCTGAAGGCCACGACAAATGTCTTCTTAGATCAAACTTGAAAAAACATTGCAAGTGACAGAAAGCAGCCTGTCTGTCATGTGACACTTCATTTTTAACTTCAGCTCCTGCTATCAGCCAGAAGTTGTGCATAAAGTCAAACCGTTTGAACAGACATTTGATTCAGTCAGGCAACTGCATGAGTAAATGTCACACCAAAAACTTTTAATGGCTGGCATCAAGCACTCACCACACCCATTAACACATTTTAACAGTGTGTGGAAATAGAAACAGTATGTCCATTGTGACTCAGAAGACTTTGTTATGCTTTAGGGTATCTTAACACTGGCCTATTAGTTTTGAGCTGGCACAATCTGAGCATATGTACTTTTATAATAACTCAGCAGAGAGCTTGTTAATATGGATCTCTTTACATCTCTCACTGCCGCCTATATGTCTGTTTGCAATGGTTCTACTCTGAGATCTTCAATTAATAGGAACCGTTTATTGACATTTCAGAGTAAGCATATGATATCTGTCTGTCAAAGCTGATCAGGAAGCAACACAGACAGGCTGAACCAGATTAGAAATTTGAAGAGGGGAAGCAGGACGATCAAGCCGGGAGGCCACAGCACTCTCCTGCATTAGTTGAGGTCTCAGACTCCTGAAACCACAGTCTCAGCATTGCAACTTCTAACTCAAGGAACCTAATCAAAATCAAATCAGCTCTTTTTTGTTCACTCCACCATTATCTTTCAGTCCTCAGAGAAACAATTACTTCTCAACTGCGGAAGAAACTTTAGGGTTCTGTGCTTCTCAAAAGGCAGCATCAACAGCAGTAGTTCATTGCTTTACAGTACTTTTATTGGATATCAGAACTGAAGGGCAATCCAAAGAAAATAGGTTCTATTCATTATTAGAGCCAGCTGTGGCTTTCCACACTGATGACTCATCCATTTTTCTATCCCCCTTTCTTCAGCTTTTTCTTGGTGTGGTAAAGATGAGTGGCAGGGGAGATGTGTGAGGGTTGCTCTGTTAGAGAATTTAGCTAAGTTAATGCTGGGCACATATCCACTGGTTGTTGTTTATTTGGATTTTGAAGGGTATGGTGGCCACATTTCAGCTTTTGGTTAAGTACTCAATGAGCCAAGTGGATTCTTGCACATTTCTTGATATCTGCATCTGTTTTTCTGTTTTTTTTCCCTCTTCCAGTGCCGATAATAAAGACAGAACCCAATGATGACTATGATTCTCTGGGGTCTGTTGGGCTCTCCATGCATTCAAAGCACTATTATGGCCAGCCCAGACTCAATTCAATCATGCCGGTAGCCGATCCTGATGCCTGTCTGGTGACTGGCTACCCTCCTTGTCTGCCTAGTCATGCTGCCATAACATCATCTTCCAGTTCCAGTCCTACCCTCCATGACCTGTCCCCTGTAGCATACAACAAATGCCTCTCAAGCAGTCCCACCAATGGAGCCCCACCAGCCCCCATTGCGCTCCCTATTCCGGAGACTCCGATCTGCTCAAACCTTCCCCATCCAACGCCGCAGGACCCCAACCCCTCTTTAGGGATGCTTGATTCTCAGAGCAGCCCTATTCACCTCAACAGCCCTGGACCCCATAGTTATCATCCTATCTATACCAACAGCAGCTCCTCATCCCCCCCAGTGTCCCAACCTTCCACGCCAAGTGGAGCTGCAGAGAGTCCATTTGCTCAGGCCTACAGCCCGAGTCCCACACAAGCAGCAGCCAACTCAACTCAAGCTGGAGGGAGCCCAGCCAGTCTGCTTCCTGAAGATGCCAGTCCCATTTCAGCTGCCATCACCGTCAAGCAAGAACCTCAGGAACTGGACCAGATGTACCTAGATGACGGTGAGTTGTTATAGCCCTTTCCTCAACCTTTGATAAAAATAACTTCTATTTTTTTTTAAACTTGTTGCAATGTCCACAGAGGTCATCCTTGCTTATGTAGCACCGTACTTTGCTTTTACACCTTTTGCTTGCCTGTAATCCATTACTCTGAGCTGCTTCCTGCTCCGCCTCTTAGAACTCCCTGATACAACTCTTGCTGCAGATTTACAGATGTTTTATTTTAGCCCCTGTAAATTTATTTTCCTTTTATTCTAGCAATCTGCCAAGTTGTTGTTGTCCAAGCGTCTGCTTTGCTTCAAAAATGGCAAACTGCCTTGATGGGATTTTGAAACAATCTGTCAAAACATCAGAGTGCCGAGGTCACTTGGGGTGCAGCTGAACAAAAACAGTGGCACACGCGTAGTGAGCCAAACTGTTGACACAACGGCTAATGAAGGAAGCAAAACAATGGGTAGAGGTTTCCTGAACCGAACGGTTCTCCCCTATATTCTAGGAGGGATGTAGAGATGCAAAAGGCAGGGGCTTTGTTTTCCTGTGTTGTCCCCACGGAGTCGACACCTCACGGCTGTCGTCATCAGGGGAGTCTGCAGGTCACTGATCTCCCTCTGGCAATGAAACCAGTCCCACCCAAGGGACCACATGGTCTGGTTTATTGCCTCATGTGTCCATCTCACATTATGTCTCTTAGGTCAGCAACCTGTTATCTGTGTTAGCAGATGCCTCACTTGTTATGATATACATTTGTGGATCAAGTCACTGGCATCTTGCCAGTTTAAAAACTAGAAAAGATGTCTGTGTATCCTATCAGGGCTGGGAAAGGTAGATCCCTACATGATGAAATCTTCTTTTGCACATTTTGTTGAGCAAGCTGCTGTGATGTGTTTGCATTTACCTTTGTGCATACAGTTGTTCTAAAGCATCAGTCTGCTTTAGTTGCTCTTCAGTCAGCAGCTCTGGGAGTACGTGGGTGATAGGTACGAGGGGACCAGGGGAGTTTTGCTGTGAAACCGTGTAATTGAGATGAAAATCTGATGTCAGCAATTCTATCAGTTTTGATGAATCGCATTAGCTCACACTTCACCAACACTCAGTGCAGGGAAAAATGTGTATTTATTTTTTATTTTTGTAATTTTTTTTTTTTTTTTCCAATACTTTTTTCCTTGTTTTGTTCTCAACCCAATTTCCGTGTACAATTCTTTTGCTTCTCAATAAACCAACCAATCATCATCCTTTCACTGTCACCCAGTTGGTACGCTGCTTGTGCTTGGACCAGCCGATCAGATGCATGATATCCATGTCAGGAGAAGAAAAAAAGTTTCTTCATTCTGCAGGAAATAGGAAAACATGGCAGAATAAGTCATCGGAATTACCTTTTTTTCCTTGCAATTTCGTTTGAAGTGCATACATCATTAGTATCCTCCATTTTGTCTTGTCTCCTTTGTGAAGAAACATTTTTTTGTCCCTTGTATGGACATGATACATCTAATTGGTTGGTTCAAGCAGCACACCTGCTGATTGGTTGATTTATTAAGAAGTAACAAAAACATTTCCGCATCCTGATTGGCTGTTGAGCTGTGTCTCCTTTACAGAATGCATCCAGTTTTCCAGAGTTACATACATCTTTTTTCATTGTAGCTCAGTTGGTTAAGTGCGGGACTGGCACGTGGGAAATCAGGGTTTGATTTTTGAAGAAGATTTTTGCGCAAAGAGCTTCATTCAGTGTTGGTCCTTGGGCAAGATTTTTTATGTTACTACCTAACTATGTAGCCAGAATGGGGCCTGTCTGGGTCTCCCTGTGCCGGTCCCTAGTCTGGATAAAGTACAGGGTTGTGTAAGGAAGGGCATCCGGCCTAAAGCTCTCTGCCAAACCACCTGTGCAAATCCAAAAGCTGTTATGCTGTGGCGCCCCGACGAGATGTGCCGAAAAATGAACATCACTCAAAAATATTTAACTTATTTTTTTACTAACTTTGAGAGTTTAAACAAAATGAGAAAAGTGTGATAAAGTTAATGTCTGTCTGAGAAAAGTGAATGAAGTGTGTAGTGAGGAGTTTTACAGCTTTAAAGTATCTTTATTTCTACTTTGTGGATTTCAACTATCGTTAGTTATTTTTAGAACTTAACCCTTCGATAAATGAGGGTACAACATTTATTTTCACCTTATTTTTACAATGTCACTTTGACCATCCTCTAGTTTGCTGGCCAAATGTATTCAGGCCATGCATATATTGTAGCTGCATTAAAGAGACACAGGCATGTGTATTGATTGAGCGAGGACACTGAGGCAGCCACTTGAAAACCTCAGGGTGCTGCCGTTTTGCATCACCTAACGTCTGTGCATGCTTCTGTGGTGAGCTGCCGGACTCCCGGTAAGTGTGCGGTGGTAACACCATACTGCAAAGGCATTTGCCACTAACAACCTCAGCCCTATCCCAAACCCCTCAAATGAGCCTTAAGCTTAAATAAATAAGATCGGAAGGCAGCTCACAGGGCGCCCGCTCCACGTTCACACACATTACCACTTTACGCTATAGTGAGCGCTCCATTAGAAAAGGAAGGCAATGGGATGATCTCACCACAGCAGCAATGATTTAACACCAACCGCCTAGGATTGCTCTCCTCCTCCGTAGTTGAGGGCCAGTGATTTGAAGTCTGCAGAAGCACACTTTATCTTCCCCAAGAGTGGTTCAACTCCCACACTCAAACACTGAGGCCCCCAACTCTCATCAACCAGAGGAAATGTGTCTCTCTGGCAAAGCTCAGGTTTTACAAAGACCCTGAAAATCTCTAGACGTATCAACAGTAAGCTACTGTACCACAAGGAACAGAGTCGGTATGAAGGGATTCCGAAGAGTAAACACCCAAGACCTCCATTTCAAGTGTCCATAGTAAACGCTTTAAAGGACCGCTTTGCTGTGATAGAACCAAATACATGAGGTGATCTGGCATTTGCAGAAAGCCCTTAATTTATGACTTTTTGCCTTTTGTTTAATGTCATCTTGAACCACACCTGTCACAGCCCTACTGTTGAAAGCTGAAGCCTCAGAACAGCATGGTTCAGAGAATAAAAGCAGAAAAGGATTAGGCACCCGCTGGTAGAAGACTACGCCTTGCTGCACCGTTCAATCGCAGTCATAAACAGTTCCTGATGGAGCTCAAATAAAAGCCTTGTAACCTAGTCACACCGCAATATTTAGTTTGTTACAAAAAACAGGTCTGATTACAAACGGCATACATTGACTTTAAGCAAATCTGCATTGTATGAATTGTACTGTTTAGAATTTAGAAACTCAAACAACCTATTTTATTCAGCTTTATATATAATCAATGAATTACCTTTAATAACTAACTCTGATGAAAATCTTTTTGCTTTTTTTGGTGTTTTTGACATGTTCTTGTAGGTTTTTTTTTTTTTTTTTGTGATGGACAGCATACATAAAGGTAGAAAAGATTTTAATAATGTTTCTGAGTATTTTGTTATTCAGTAGGCAAACAATGCTACTGGTAAGAGCTTTTGGTTGTGACATAGAAGCTACAATGACAAGCTCCCAGCTCTGCTCCATTCTGATGCATCCACTTGTAGACTAATAGATCCATGTGCGTCTCTGTGTTCCTCGTTTGAGCTTCATCTGGTTCAAAGCGATATGGCTGCAAGCTCTAATATTGCTCACCATTTTTGTTGAACCAGTAATGTTAGGCTTGGGTTGAAAGGGGCTGTAAGATAGTGGGAGAGCATGTAAACAGATGAATGATGGGAAATGGGTGGAGGCTTCTCCTCATCAGAGGTTTTCTTTACTTCAGATTTTAAAAAAAACTGCATAATGATCAATTAAAGACCAGTAGGAACACCTTTACATGGATCAAAAACTGTGTTAAAGCAGCTTATGTGAATTTCTGCCACTTTATTCAGTGATAGTGGTTTCACAAAACAGAGCTTTTGCTTTCAAGTATTTACTCCACATCCAACACTCAGATAAACCTCATCAGTTTGCAGGGATGCTGGTAAACAGAGGCACTGGGGTTCATCTCAGAAATGAAAGCACAACAAACAGCTATTTTCAGTTAGTTCCTCTAATATAATGTGTGGATTTTATGCCAAAACCTAAAAACATGTGTTGTTTTCTAGGACAGTTTTTGCAGAGAGGCAGGACTTTATTAGGAATTTGCCTCTGAGTTTTGGGCAGGACTGTTGGTGCAGAGTCTAAAATGGATGCATCACAGTGGAGCGGAGCAGGGATCTTGTGGCCCACCGATTGTACTTTGTACGTACAACTACAAGCTTTTTCAAACAGCTTTTTTTTTTCGTCTGCTCCTGATTCACGATTTGAATAAAGAAATATTTAGAAAACCATCATTAATACTAATTTTCTTACTATATGTCCTCCATCATCAGAAAAATGCTTCAAGAAAACATTAACAACCCAATTTTTATTGGTGTGGGTCTTTAAGATGCACCCAAACAGAAATGTCTGAAAGAAACTTAGTTTCTGAAACTAAATGGTGCAGAGATCAAGATAATAAGAATCCCTGCACCTTAATACAGTCGTTGATTTCAGGGGAAAGGAATGCATTATTACAAAACTGGGTAAGGACAAAGATATTGAGATGAATGTGTGTGGGTGGGGTGGGGGGATTTAAGGCATAAATGAAGGTGGGCTCTGCAAATCCTCTGAGACGGATGCCAGTGGTCCTATCTCATTAGCTGCTGCTGCAGCAGTTGGTGAAAGCCGGAAATGCAGTTGAAATCAGCAGACAGCAAAGGAGCTTGTGCTAACTGAGCATCCAGATTTCTCCCATCTGCATTTCTATGAAACAGAAGGCTCTTTTTCTCCAAAATCAGAAAAGTGCTGTTGCTGAATTTTGACTTTTAATAAGTGCGTTCTGATTGTGTTGCGTTTAAGGGTAGTTTTCCTCCTGGTTGGTCTCTGTTCACTTTGAAGTCAACCCTTTAAAAAGCTTTAGAGAACTTGTTTGTAAAATTATTTTTTGTCAATTCTCTTTTCCTCAGTCCTGCTATCCCACAATGATAAAACTGAACAAAAAAGCAATGTATTCTTCCTGAGGATCGTGGTGCAGATACAGTACTCCTGGAGGCAACTTAAGGCATTCCTCATGGAAACTTTTACACATTCTGGCATCCTGCCCAGACCCCAGGACTCCGCAAAACCCCTAATGATGATTGAGAGCGCGTCCGCACCATGCTGAAAACATGCTGAGTCGCTAACATTGGAGTGTGCCGCGAGGCTGGATTGAAGGGGAGGGCAGAGGACTGAGAAGATTTTTGGGGGGGAGGGTGTTCATTAAAGTGGAGCTTGAAGTGTCTAATGGGACTCACTAAAGCTGGGCTAGCCCCTGAATCTTTCAACAGCAGAGCATGTGTGTGCCTGGATTAGTTTGTAGAATCAGTTGCAAGCAGAAGTGGCGGCGTTTGCTTTCACAAGACTCCACCTCTGAACCTCCGGCCTCAGGGAGCAGGTCATCGTCCAGCTAATAGTGTACAGATAGAGAGGTTGAGTGCAATGCCTAGAACATAGCCTAATTCTGCATGCAGGGATATTGACAGGTACAAGAAAAAGCGTGATGGCTTTTTTATTATTTATGGCTCCAGACAGGATGTGGATATTTTACTGTTGTTGTTGCTGTTGTTGCTGCCTTCTCATATTAGGAATCTTGTTTTCCTGGCAGCCTGTCTCATCATGGGGTGTGAGTTAAAAGTTAAAAACTTTTAACTTTAAAAAGCGTGTAGTCGTGAGGAAAAAACATTTTAGGACTCCTGAGTCGTTGACCATTTAAGCTATGGGTCAACAACTACACCTCCGTGATCAACAATAGACCTGATTTTTTTTCTTCATTACTATTAAAAACCATTACTTCTATTGTGTGAATTGAGCAGCTTAGGCTCTTATTGCTCATTATCTAACACTAAAGACTCCACTAAACACATGGAAGTGCTGAGCACTGTAGTAAGTGTTGCGATCCTCAGAGATCTGCGTGAAATTTGATTTACACTAGGTAATCTGTGAGGAAGGGTATCCATAGTTTCCTATAACTTTTGTCATTCCATGAAAAACAGTTTGAAATATATATTTTTGTCAAGGTTTGTGTAAAGATATGATTGATTTTTGTAACAATAGTTCCTCTCCGATCATCTTTTGATCTAGTGTAAAAGTGTTGCCAGTGTTTTTTTTTTTTTTTTTTTATGATTGTGTTGTTTTCAGATAAAATAAAAAAAAAAATAAAAACTATTGTTTTCTAGAACATCTAAGACAGTTTCTTCAGACCGGCAGAAGTTCATTCGAAATTCGTCTCCAACTTGTGGGTGGGACTGTTGGCGGGAAGTAACCCTTCACAAATTTCCCATTGTTGTCACCCTCTCCCGCTAGCTTACAGCCCCTCACAACCACAACCTAACAGTGTTGGTGCAACAAAATTGGGAGCAAAATTGGAAACAAAGATGTACGTGGATCCATTCATCTGCACATGAATGCATCAGAACAGAGCGGAGCGGGGAGCTTGAAACCTGCCGATTATAGTTTGTACATTAGAACTACAAGCTTTTTCAAAATGCATTTTTTGTCTGCTCTTGATTCATAATGATATGACTCAGAATGCAATTTTAGTCTAATATTCATTATATCTGCCCTCTATCATGAGAAAATGCAGTAAGAACTTGTTTAAAACACAATTTTCATTGTAATAGATCTTTAAAGAAATATGTGGTGAAGTTTTAATGTGAGACACAAGAACTTTGCTATTTCCTTTCTTGTTTCTTTTCCTCCTACATGTTTTTATCTTTGTCCCACTGGCTGAACACCACAAGAGCCATTCACTTTCTGGTTCTGATCATAGTTTTTGGATCCTAGTATGAAACCCATTCAACTGTAGACACTATTGCCCAAAATGACTTGCAGTTTAGCAAATAATTGTATTTAAGTGGCTACATATGATGGGGCCACTGTATTTGCGCTTGTGCAGGGCCTCGTACAGCCATCGAGAATGGTATCGGTTTTGATAAACGATCCAAGATGAGAATTCAGTCCGTTTCTGAAAGCAGCAGGATGGTTTATGCGCATGTGTGTGTCCGTGCAACCAAAACCCTGGCAGCTGAGCTGGAGGATCTGGTCTGGTTTCAGTCGCTCCGTCATAATATCCACAGTCACTGTAAAAGAATGTGACTGCTGAAAGCCTGCAGTGAGATTATCTAAACAAATTGAGATCTTTTGTGTCTGGAGTTCACACACGAAGTCATACCTTTGATTTTAAAAGTAATATGTGGTCCCTAATGGCAAAACTTAGTCAACAGACCCTCTTGAATTGTCTAGTTTTGTATTATTAGGCCAAATTGTGGATGTTTCATATGTAGAGTAATTATTCATCATGAATTGCCAACTGATGCAAACTGAAGCCACATAGTTCTGTGGATTTATCCCTCTTTTCATTGAAGCTGTATTACTTCAGATGGTAATACATAATGTTTTTCTCTCCGTTTCTCCTGACACAGCCGTTTAGAAGCTCGGTTTGTGTGGCTCACATTCTGAGGTGAAGGAAACACGCGTTGAGAAGCCTCCGAGCCGCAGGGATCAGAGGCTCTGGACTCACATAGGCTCTGTGGCCTGGCTGGAATCTTCCAGAGCATATCTGTGATCATGGAGCATCCACGTCACAGCAGACACTCATTAAGCACATGCAACAAATTTCAGATCACCGTCTTTGGAGGGATTTTGTGTAAATCCTCACAACTTGTTTCTTTTTAAATCTGGCTGCCTAAAGTTAAAAGCAGCTTTAAAAAGATCTTCAGTTTTTTCTTGCTACTTCCCGACCAAAATAATATTCCAAAAATTGCCCAAACCAATATTCCTCAATGGAGATAACACCACACATGCTTTACTGCTGTACATAAATGTCTCTAGATCTTGGATATTTCCTCCAAGCAAAAGGAAATATGAGCACATGGAAAAGTTCTGCAGTCCATTTTGTGGCTAAAATCCCAACAAATCCCGATATTTTGCCAAAAGAAAAAAAGTTTATGATGAAAATGATGTCAAGGGGTGAAGATCGACTTCTGGACAGCAACTACACACCGACATTCGTGTGGTGTTCAAACAGGGGATCCTCCTGTCGATCATAACAACCATGGTAAGCTCCTTGCTCAGAGCAGCTGTATTTATAGGATATAAATACCTGTGGCATCAGTAAACAGCAGCGGGTCTCCATCCCAGACCTTCTAATAACGACTCCACATCTGAAATTCGTTACCTCAGTGAAATAGTATTCTGTAGCGACGGATGTCAACAAAGAAGTCCGGTCCAGGTTGGTGGTGAAAGCCGTTGAGTTTTAAAGCTGTTGACAAAATTGGCTTTCTCCATAGTGCACATTTATGAGGAAAGAGTGAAGGAAATAGTGAGATGGAAGGTGGTAAAATGACCAAAAATCTGGTCTACTAGGAATGAGACGAGGGCGAACTCAGCTGCAGGAAAATCCTTAAAATGCAAGTGTTTACTGTTTAACTTTTAACTTTCACACACAAATCATTTTGAGTTCCACTCTTTTTTTTATCTATTTTAAAAGTGTTTTTAAAGTATTGTAGTTATAACTATGATGTTTTTAACCAAAATCAAACTTGTGTCTTTTTCATAGTTAGTTGATAATGACATGGGAGTTGTGATGAGACTGTTGGAGCGAAATAAGGCCATCCCCGTCCATCGTACATCTGCCTCAATGCTCTCCTGCTAGCTTACAGCCCCTCACACCCCCAGTCCAACATTAGCTTTGAGCCAGATGCCAGCTCCGAAGACAAAAACAAAGACGTACACAGATCTAGTCTTACAAGTGAACGCATCGGAATGGAGCTTGTGGCTTGCCGTAGTAGCTTCTTCATCACACCAACAAGTTTTCCAAATGCATTTTTTTGTCTGCTCCTGATTAAGAATGATTTGAATGAAGAAATACTCAGAAATGCAATTTTAAGCTTCATTTTCATTACGTATCTCCTCCAAAATCCGACAAGAACATGTTAAAAACACAATTTTTATCAGAGGTTTTTAGAGTTGTGCAGGAGCAAACTTATAGCAAACTTAGTAATTATCTTAGACACATTCAACATATCCAAAAGACACCCCCCCCCCCCCCCCCCCCCCCCCCCCCCCCCCCCAAAAAAAACACCTGGAGATGCATCTGATGGGTTGGAAGTGCGGAGAGGCACAGCTCAGACCTATTTTATGGCTTATAGGTTTTTGGGTCAAGAGATTGTCACAATTTCCTCACATCCAGGAAGATGCAGCAAGCATGAGGAGAAGCAGGTCAGCTGTAGAAATAAAGGAGACAGAGACCCAGACAGACTCGGAAAAGAGAGGAAAATCTGAGGTGGAAGAAAGTTGCACACAATCTTGGTGATTTTCCCTGGCAGTTTCTCATGCTAACCCCGTTTTTAACACAAACACACGGACACTGCATGCCTTTTTCTCCACTGAAGCTGTTAAGGCCAAAACACTAAAAAGTCAAAGAAAGATAAACACGGGCAAACTTTAAGATCACATTTTCTTCCTCTTCCAATGGTGGCCATTCTCAACTCAGAGACTCACCAAACAGCAGGGAACAGGTTTACTTCAGGGGTGGGAACGGACATTACCAGTGAACTGTAAGCTCCTACTGTTGATATATGACCCATGGTTGTTATAAACCTAAATTGGTCCCATGGCTGTCTGATTGGCCTCCACTGAGCTCTATTTCACCCAAAACAACATGCTAGCAAACAGGGAAATCCTTTCACTCTCAGCAGGCTTTTTTATTTTATTTTATTTCGTGGGAACTTTCAGAACTATATATTAAAAAAAAAAAAAAAACCAAGTACACAGTACTACTGATCTAAAAGAATCACAAAAAAATATTTAGTATTTCTTTCATTTGTATTTTTTATTGCATTAAGTATGAATGAACAATTATGGATAGAAATATTGTAACATATTTTGGTAGAATTATTTTCTTTTATGTTAGAAATATTTAGTACTTCCAAATTAAAATTAATTTCATTTCTAAAGCACCTTTCATGTAATAAAAGAACAGCTCAAGGGGATGGACATAAAAACAAGCAAAAATACTAAAACACCATTCCCCACACATGCAAAATAACTAAATAAATACGTAAAATAATAAGATAAACCCATCACAATAATAGACATAGAAACAAACAACTAAAATGGAGATGATTGTAAGAAAAACTAAAACAAGCAATACCCTGAAGAGTTACCTGAAGGTACTGTCCACCCAGTCCTCCTGTTGGCTGGGGTGTCAGCATCCAAGCATCACAAGGACATCCCGCTCATCTCCATCACCTCCTGCCCCAGAGTCCCCAACCCCCCGGCCCAATGCGCCCGACTGGGCACACAAGGCGAGATGACTCAGAGGACCCAGGACAGGAGAGGTCATAGCAGGGCCTTTACTCTGTGAGCCTGAACACAAGCATCCCATGCAAGAGTGAGAAGACACTCGTATACAAGTGTAAAATAAAAGTAGAAATAATAGATACAAAAAAAATAAATACATTTAAAACAGTCAAAATATAAAAGTACAAATTAAAATAAGTTGATAAAAAAAGAATAAAAGCAGCTACAATGTAAAATAAAATAAGTTAATACGTAAAAAGTACAACTCGAGTACCACTGATAAAACAAATAAATACTTGATCATATATAAAATAAAATATGACAGTAAAATACTAGATTCCAAATATGGGATCTACTTAGAAGCCGAATTAAATAAATGTGTCTTTATTTTCTTTTTAAAACCTCATCAGTGAATGAGGCCCTCACATCCTCCGGCAGGCTGTTCCACTGACGGGGCCCATAATATCTGAATGAAGCCTCACCGTGGATTTTTGTTCTGACTCTAGGGACCTGCAGCATTCCCGCGCCTGAGGACCTAAGGGCTCTGGAAGATTCATAAGCTAAAAGCAGGTCTGATGTAAAAGAAGGACCAAGACCATAAACACTCTTATAAACTATTAAAAGAATCTTAAAATCAGTTTCCAAAATTGGTTGTTTTGTGATGTCAGCAAGAGTTTTAGGTCAATTTGATACTAAAAAATACTATTCTGTGTTTTACCAAAGTTTTAGGTTTAAATTTAGCTATCAAGAACTACCCCAATAAAAACTGGGTTTTTGGGTGTTTTTAAAATGTTTTTGAGGCATTTTTCTGAAGATGGAGGACACATATAAAACAATAGATTCAAATTGCATTTCTGAGTATTTATTTCTTCAAATTGGTGTGAAGCAGGAACATGTTTTCTGAAAAAAATCATATTTGTCACATAGTCTTTACAATGGCAGACCAAAAGCACCCTGATGCATGCACTTGCAGACAAATGGATCCATGTTCGTCATTGTTTTCCTCGTTCAATCTCAAGCTCAAAACTGCACGACTGGATGGCTCTGATATTGCTTGCCATTTTTGATGGACCTCTAATGTTAGGTTTGGGGTGTTAGAAGCTGTAAGCTGGCAGTAGAGCATGTAAACAGAGAGCTCTCAGCAATGAATGATCGGAGTGGTGACTGGTGAATAGATTTTCTACAAGTGATCAAAAAAGCTTTGTCCTTTCCTAATCAAACTATGTTTCTTGTCAAATAAGATGCAATTTTTCAATATACTTTGAGATGGGAAAATATTCTTCTGTTAGTCATCTAAAATTAAGTTATATTATAAAAAGAAGGTAAATAGTAAATATAAATCCAACAACTCAAATCCTTTTAGGAAATATTTTGAAATGTCAGCAACTTTTGAATTAGTTTGGATTTGTTCGTAGTAAAATAAATGAAGTTTCTGCACTTTCCTTTTCAGATGAATAGGTCCATGATGTGCCCTGAGGAGACCTCCTCCTCTGTGTCTTTGAGTCCCTGCAGGCACCGTGATTTAAAGCTGTGGAGCAGCTCTCGGGGTCAGCACACAGAGTGTTAAGCTGATTACTCACAGCTTCAGTACAGAGTCGAATCGCTTGAGAGCTGCAGGGCTGTTGAAAAGAAAAGAGGCCACGTTCTTGTACGCAGCAGGGGCTTCTGTAAGATTTAGTTACCTCTACTACTAAACTATTCAGTGCCATTTCTGTAACTTTGAAATAGAGCAGGCGAAAACATTACATTTTTCCACGAGAACAGTTGAAGGGATTTAAAAATCAACCTCTGAAATATATTGTTTCTTTATTTGTTGCAGGGATTCCCTTCAGCGAAAAGTCTTGAACACGCATTTACACAGACAAACATACTTCAGTAAGACTCAGAAAGAGCCTCTCAGGGATGTGAATGTGATGGATAGCGAACAATAAAGCATGCACTGAGGTAAAGCTTGTTGGACTCAGAGTTCATCAGTTTTTACTGTGTAAATAAAAGAAAACAGGTGATTTAAGGATCCATATTAAAAATGTGGCTATAAATTGAGTTTGCTGCGCATGTGTAGCCAAATTCTCACTTTCAACGCTGCAGACTCCTGAAATATGATTGCTTCAGTCTGCTCATATTTTTTCACTTAGTGCCACTTTCAAAAGAAATCTAGCTGCATTGGGCTCTGCTGGAAAACATGCATTTCTAGTTCAAATTCATTCACTTCAAGATTATCAGCTGACTGAGTTATTTTACCATAAAGCCACAGCTAATGAGCCGTGCAAAGAGATTTAATCTTTCTCCTTTCATATTTTAATCACTAAGATGTAGGGGTTTTGCTCAGTTTGGTGTGATTTAAGACCTTGCTGTTGGCTTTACGCTTCACTAGTTGCATGAAACGGAGCTTTTGATTTCCCAAAGCCTCAAGTCCCCATCCATGGTCTCAGAAGCGTCTAACTTCTGTGCTTAGGATTGATAAAATCTTTGATTGTTGAGTTGTGTGGTAGTATTTTTAATATTGCAACTACATGCTTGGATGCAAATTAGCGTAGACATTTTTAAAGGAACGGTATCTCATTGTCTTCACTGTTTGAGTTGTGCCGTCTTTGAACCAATAACTTCCAGTTATTTTCTCTTTTTTTGCTCTCCAAGAATGTTTTAAATCCCTTATATTTTAAGCTACGCTGATTAATTTCTTTTTAAAAAATTGTTTATAACGCCGTTTGCAATGACGGCACAGTAAACCCAGAGGAATCACTGCTCATGGCTCTGGAGATCAGCTCTATGTAAACACCTCCTACTCATCCTCCCAGGAGGCCAACCTCAAGCGCACACACCCTCAGCCTCCTGGGCCTGGGAGGAAATGAGAGGTGGAGGAGAGGGAAGTGAAAGGGTTGAGATAGGGAGAGGCAAAGCAAGCAGATCAAAGATGTAGCTTTGGCCAAAATAAGCTCATCAGTGGAGAGGTTTGTAAAAAAAGCTAATTTTGGAGACTACTGTTTCTTTGTTCTGCCGCTTTTTCCAGTAGATATGTTTTTTATGACTGCATCTGGGTGAGGCATGTGGTGAAAACTCGTGTGTTGGCATGATTGGTTTGCCTAAGTTCATCTCCAGCAGAGACTCGTCTTTTAGGTTTGTGTTAGGCAGGTCAGAGAGTCAGGTCAGGTGGGGAGAGCATGTCCTTCTAGCACCTTCGCCCCCATGCAGCCAAGTCAGGATGTTAGATTGAAACTTAGCAGCAAACACAATGACTGGAAACCTGGACAGTGACAGGTTTGACTCCCTTTATAAGTTATTTCTTTGCGGGAATGCGCATGACATCAGTCGAGTAGTAGCAAGAAAACAGAAAAACGATCTGTTAAACCAGAGCAAAAGCTGGCCTGATGTTTGTTGACCTTGATAATTCTGCCCTTAAGGGTGGAAATGGGCTGTTTGCGGGTAAAAAATGGTCAAACCATTTTTTGCTGCGCTTTTTTTTTTTAAGGACATGTTGCGGTCGACAAGGCCTAGTGAGAACCTATGCAACACAAGGGTAAAAAGGGGGAAGTGGGTGAGATGCAGGTGTGTCGTATGAATTTTTCAGTTTTTCTACCCTCCGAACCTGACCGTGAGAAATGAGGAAATTAGGCAATCAGAGTGTAGTTTGCCTGGACATCCGAGAGGCGTCCTACGGCCACTTACACATCATCTAAATTCTGCAGCATTTAGATGCGTTCAGTAAGGGGCCAGTACATCCACTTCACTAATTGCTACAAGAGCAGCATTTTGGCATTGTACAACAGTAACACCCATAAGTGCCTGTAACTTAAGCATTATCTTTATAAATACTTGACAATACACATACCACAAGAAAGAAAATGCTATGTTCCATTTTCATGATGTCCCTTAAGCTGCAAGACGTACCTGCGCTCCCTTTAAGATGCACCCATACTTGTCTACAAACCTCCACGGGACCAGACAGCCCTGGGTTTTTGTCTGGGCCCATAAAGGGTTAGAGAGAGGAGGGACTGCATCTTAAAGGAGACCCGGTGTGTCTTGCAGTTAGTTGCCTTGAGGTTTGTGTGCCCAGCTCATGAAAGTGAAACTTAGGATTGCCGTGCATGTGCTAAGTGTATCGTGAAATATTTGTAAGGATAATGTAAGTTGCACGCACTTATGGCGTACGGGTGAAGCTGTTGTTCAGCTGCTTTTACGCTTCACTCAAGCTGTTAGTAAGGTGCTACACTGGCTCCTTACTGTCTTAAGTGTTGACTACAACCTGTCACCTGCTGCATGCTCGTACAAAAAACGTGTATGAACAGTTTTCCCTTGCGGGTTCAACTTTTTGCCTTCGATTCTAAAAGCTCTTGCGGACCACCAGTATGCCTCGTACCCATTTTTCACAGGCAGTACAGGCAGTTGTGACTAAGGCTTAAGTAAAAAAAGACCCTGTGGTGGTAAACTCTGACAACTCTCCACATCAGCCTTAATGTTTGCACATGAGAAAGTCTGCTGCTTCACACATCAGCCTCTCTAGTGCAGATGAAATATACTGTCTGCAAATATCATCACATCATTCGGCCCAAAGGGATTCCTGCAATGGATGGAGGAGCTGTCGACCTGTGAGGCTCAGATGAATTTATGAAGCACTTTATCACGCCGGTGTGCAAGCGAAACACTTTGTCTCATGCATTTAGAGGGAAAAATGATCTCAGTTTCACTCCTTGTCTTCCTCTCCCTCCATCTCTACTGCTCCGTGTTGCGCATGTGTGTGTTCTGACCTTTGAACCCCCCAGTTTGGGTTGCTGCTGGTTATGAGCACAAGATAAGTGACGCTGTCTGAGCCACTGCAGCCGTGTGTGGGAGGCAGTGCAGTGCCCATTAAGTGTTTCTGCTGAGGCCGAGAGAAGATTTGATATAGTGGGGAAACAAAAGTAATATGTAGCAGGAAATTCAATTTTCTCTCTCCAGCAAGTTTGAGCTTTGGTTTGGCTTCCACACCAAATCAATTTCACATAAAAGCACAGGTCCAAATGAGGTTTAACTGTGGGTCTGCCTCACAGCTTTTTATGCTGCTGCCCAGGTTTTTGCGTTTACATTAAAGAAGTTGTATGTTTCCGACAAACTTCCTCACATGATGCTGAGCGTTTGGTTGCTACAATAGAAGGAAGTAGCCTCTCGGTTCTCACAAAGCTGGTGTTGTAGTGCACAATGTTGGAGTAAGCATAGGAAGTGTTTGCCTTTGCTTCATTGGGAAGGTCTGACCTTCAGACAGCTGTGTGTTGTGAAAGTAAGAGGAGTTCAGGATGGTGCCGAGTATCAAGAGACTGCAAGAGGGAGCAGAAGTTTCTGTCAGGAAGTTGCTGTTACAAATTCGAGTTCAGAGGTCGTGATTTGGATAGTCAGCTGAGGGAAGCCGGGGTGAGGTGGAGCCTCTCTGCCGGGTCTTCGCCAGTCAAGCCCGATTTGAGGGCAGCAGATTGAGTTTCAGCTGCCAGAACCTCCAAGATGCTGAATGCTCTCGGGTCTTAAGGCTTTGCATCTCTGCAGACCACAGTGCATCGTCTGTTCTCTGTGGCAGCTGTTGTCGAATCCTGAAGCACAGCACTCGTCTCTAACAATGCTAACTAAATCCCCAGTGCAGGTCAGGTTCTCTCAGAGCTTTAAGAGTGACTAAATGAAGCTGGAACGCTCCTGTTTGGATTCTGCACAACAGGAAAGCAGGATAGCTTTGATTTTTATCAAGATGAAGTACATATTTGAAAGTTCTTTGAAAGGATGGTATAACTTTATTGATATGCAGAAAAACACACTAAAAAGTCCATAGTTAAAATTAACCCAAAACTCAACTCCAAGCTTAAAAAGGGATGACATTTTGCTGGGTTGTTTTAGCATAAATTACATTAAAAAGAAACCACTATAACCCAAAAAATTAGTATTTATCCAAAAGTAACCCAAAATATATTCCTAAATAAATAAACCAAGAATTTGGTTGTAGAAATATCCCTCATTTTTAAGACAGAAATTGTTACCCAAAGCATATTTTAATTCTTTTGCAAGAATACCAACAATTGTCCAATTAAAATACAATCAAATTAGAGATTTTTAAAGCTTCTTTTTATGGAACTGAAGGATGTTTTCAAAGATGTAAAACTGAAAAAGTTTTCACTAAATGAGAGTGTGCATGCACACTGTTGTGAAATCTCCTTTGCCTGTGAAAGCCTAGACCCACATCCTCAGAGTTCACTTGTTGGATGAGCTGTCACACTAACAGCAGCACACTTTCAAAAGAAACCATCTCTGCTGTAGACGGAAGCAGGACCCCGTGGTGCGAGTGTGATTGTGTGTTTAGTAGGCTGAAACTAATCAGCTTCCATCCCAACTGATACAGACAGGTTATTTCAGCAGGATCAACATTTATTCAGCCTCCTGTAACACCCAACGGAGACAGAGGTTTAGCAAAGCCACACATTCCAGGCCAAGAAACACCAGCAGGGACTCACAAAGGTGCTGAACCGTCCATCGAGCTGTTGGGTTCAGCTCGCATCACAGTCAAAGTTCTGTGTCACTCCCACACCTGCCTAAAATAGATCTCCCAGCAGCAGCGGCCTTACATATAAGTCCTGACAGGTCGAGGCTGGAGTTTACCGATTGTTCTGGCAGTGTGGGTAATAAAAGATGTCACTCTATTTAATGCCATTTAACACCTGCTTTTTCAGCAGGGGAGCCTGGTTTTTCCACTGTTTTTGTTTATTCACGAGAGGGTATCCTCCCAGCTGAAGCTTCCTATTATTAACCCAGGGAGAAAAAATAAATAAAAGCAAGTTTCCAGAGTGAGAGATGCAAAACCACTTTGTTTCAGTGGTTAACATGTTTTTTCTCCAATATAAAGATTGGTGGGAAATATTTGTGGAAAATTACACCTACTGTGATCTGAGCTTGTAAAGTAGCTCTGCTTATCCACTCCATGCAGAGGGATGAAGCTTTTGCAGCCAAATTCCACTCAGAACAAAATGTTCCCCTGCTTGTCTGACTGCTTTTCCCTTTACCACATATTTGTGGTTATCTAGTCCCTTCGTGGAAGATGAGACATACTCGAAAACATACAGATTTTACGAATAAAACTTTTTCTTTAAAAGTCGTAACAAAAACAAAATGCACTTCTGCAGAGCTGTGACAGCCGATATTGGTTCTTTGTCCAAGTCTTTGTAGTAGAATGGAAAACACTGGACTCAATCTCAGTCTTTCACTAACCTAAGTGTAATTTGTTTTCTAACTATTCAACTTGTAAAATATCTATATTTCCGAGAAGTGGGTTCAACTTAATAGTGACAAGACCTACACCATTAAGCATCTATAAATAGCAAGTTGATGTGGTGTTATGGCACAACAGTCGGCCACATCCTGTTTCTATAGTTCGCACATTTCCAGGAGCGTAAAAACATGAAAAGACACAGGCTAGTGTTTTACCTTTTTTTTTTTTTTATTTGTCACTTTTTTTTCCAGTGGAACATCAGTTAGCATGCCAATGGAAAATATTAGTAGATAAATCATCAAAATAATACCCTAGTTAAAATGTGGGCGGAGGAGACGGGCCTTTTTTTCTTTTTAAAACACTGCCAGAGAAGAAGAAAGGAGCTGCTGCTGCAGAGTAACTCAGAAGGAACATTTGTGGCTTTTTGTTGCAGAGCTCTCGGGTTTTCCCGTCTCTTTTTCAGAATTACCTGGAGCTGTTTTTTCACTTCTGTAAACAAAGCTGAGCGGTAGAATCAAAGCTGGATCATTTTAATGGTTGCATGTGCATGTACTTCCTCTTCGCCTGCAATGGCAGTGCTATAAATAGTCTCAGCGTGTAAATGCCTGTTTAGTCCTGAGTGGAACAGGGTTGAAAACAGCCAGCGGTGTTGGCACAGGTCATATTTTTCCAAAGGGAGTTCCTCCTGTCTAGGGAGGTGAGTCCCAACCAGCCTCTGAGTGTGTGTGTGTTGGGGAGGGTTATATTTGTAAGTACAAATCGGTGGGCGTTGTATGCACACAGAAAACAATGTCACAATAAAAGTACCTGGACTATTTTTATCAATTTCAATGTTTTCAAAAAGTTATTCTGAAGTTAGCCCAACCACATGGATGAGCCGCAGCTTTGGAATTGTTGATTACAAAAGGCCTAAATTCCTGTTGTTTTTGTCTTGCACTGATGCTTCACCCAGCAGTATCTAGTGATAACAAACTGCAGACCCATTTCAAACCCAGGAGTGGGTGGACTTCCTGTCTCTGGTTTCACCAGTCACTGTCGCCGTGTCTCCATCAGCTCGCGTTATCACGTCGAAGCTCTGCAAATATGAAGCTTCTTGTTTGTTTTGAGCCACAGGTCTGGAGGTCCTCGCCATCTTCTCAGTCACTTCCCCCTGCTTTGCCAAAGAACACAGAGCAGATAAATGAGGGGACTGATCTCCTCTTGTGCGACTGTGGGAAAAGTTTGGGCACAGGAACCGGTGCAGGAAAGACAAGACGATGGCTTTGAGGCTGAGATGTGTGCGCGAGGATGATATGGCTCACTAACACCATTTATATGTTTGGATTGCAAATAGTGGAATCCACTTTTTATCTTCTCGTCCAGCTATGCCAAGTATTCAGCATGGAATTGTTAGCTGAGTTTTACATTCGATGAAAAGTCTTTGGAAAGTAAGTGTTTAAACATGCAGAACCAAAAATTGCAATGATTAAAACAGCAGTTAGAAGTACAACCAACTAACTGTATTAACTCTTTTTCTTCAACTTCTGTTTATTAAATTAAATTAAATCCTCTCAGGTGAAGATGTGTTTGCCTCCTCCTCCACATTCAGGGTGAACCGCTCGCCTCCTGCAACAGAGGCGGGTGACTTTTGTGGTGCACTGCAAAGTTTTAGCAATTTTTTGACAGTGCTGGAGCTTGTTGTTTAGACAAAATTCTGTTGATCCCCACCCAAAATAAAAGGATGATTGGCTTCTTTGTTAGATTGGATTTCTGATAGCTGACAGATAGTTTTGCTCCGCCCCTCACAACGCTGCAGCCGTCTGATGTTCATTTCCGCCTTATTTATTAAAATGAAAGATGGCTTTTGTCCAGAAACTACAAATAATTGTCTTTTTCTCTCTTTCATTCAATAAAATCTCAATCATAGAATATCAAAATAAGTTGAAGTTTATGTTAGACGTAGTTTTATTACGATGATTTCACAGCTGGTCGGCAGCCTGAGGCGTCCGTCAATCTCAAAGGACTAATAAATAAACTTCAACATGAAAACCGAGGAAGCAACAAAAGGGTGACAAAGCAGATGACCTGACCATGACAAACTAAAAATAAGACACTTTTACAGGCTGAGGACAATTAAAAAAAAATTAAAACAGTTGTGGATGATCATTAGCATGAACCTGGAGGGACTGATTTGGGATAGCTCAAATCATGACCAAAACACCACTTTAAAGCCAAACTAAACTGTTAATCCACACAGTGTGTGCCTTACCTGAACTAAGCTTCTTTTTCAAATGTGGTTTTGGTAAAGCCCACTGTGGGCCGTCATTATCACAAGTTCCCTTTGATAAAGCTTGAAGCCAAATGTGAGATAACCCAGGTGATGTCATCAGCTTTGTACTTTTAGACTTTTGGAAAGTTCCCATTAAAGTCGCAGGAGACATTATAAAACGGTTCTATCAGGCTGAATGATGTCATCAATATCAAGGAAAATAGTCTTGATATGTACTGTTAAATTCATAAGCAAGCCTGGATCTTAGTTGGGATCCCACTCCTCCGGCATGTCGAAACTCAGCTGGAAAATGTAAATAGTTTGTTCAGTGTCTGGTTTATAACGCTCTGCCATTTCTCTTTTGTCTCCACAGTGAACGAAATCATCAGGAACGACCTCTCCAGCACCTCCGTGCACACTCACGCGTAGACATCCAGATGTTTTCTGCTGCAGCACACATACACACCCAGACAGAGGCACCATCCGACAGCGGGCCAGACGAGCTAGAGATCCAGATTAAGAAGAAAATAAAAGGCCTTGACCAGGATCTCCCCCCTTCTGATCGCTCTCCTTGATTCAAAGACTCACAGCAGATCCGCTGACAATCACTGGCAAGCTCTATTTGAAAAAAAACAGGTGAACGTTTCATTTGAAAAAAAAGGGAAGTGATTTCAGGGGCATAATAATATGAGGCTATACTCGCCTTAATTCACAGCAGATGTTCTTTAGTGGACCAAGCAGCTCAATGAGACTGAATTGCTCCCCCAGTCTTCTCCAAAATGACAATCTTCATTTGGTCTGCGTGTTCACCCAAGGACAAGCTAACGGGACAGTGAGCATCAAGCTCCATCATTTTGCTTAATTTGTTTGTGCAGTTGGTCAGCAACCACCAAACCGGTGCCTTCCAGCAGTGATAACAGACAGCGGCAGCAACGGTTCACTGAAACCCAAAGCAGAACTTTTTATACATTTTTGTATCATTTCAACAATTTGTTTACAGGGAAAAGAATAAGAGAGGTGGGAACAAGAGGGAAGCATGTGAATAAATCTTTTTTTTTCTTTTTTATTCTAAGTTCACTTAAACTGAATGTTCTGTATTATATTCATATATAAACATGTTTTTTGAACTGCCTTATCTAACACAATGATTTATTGGTTCTACGCTTTTTATCTTAATCTCTTTTGATTTTAAACATATTTGACTTTTCTTTTCACCCATGTGCCTGTTTTTTTTATACGTTTTTCCCAGTTTTCCAGGCTTTCATCCACATTGCGGCTGTGATGCAGAGACAATCAGAGAAAGATGAAGAGCATATCTCCTGAATTTCAGGGCCTTTTGAAGACAGCCGTTACCTTTTTCTATCTTTTTACATCAACTACTAGAGCGTGCTTTCCCGCTGCATTAGAACATTGTATTCCCATATGTTGTATATTTGTCACCACAGTGCAGATGTGCATGTTAATAAACGCATTCTTAGTTTTACTCATCAACTGGGTGATTTCAGCGAGGACGTGGCCAGGACTGTTACCGACAGATAGGCAATAATTGATGAAAGGGAACCAAAGGGTTTTATCTTTGGTGAAAATATTGTCTTTTTCTCTGTTTTAGCCGCTAGTTTCTCCAGAAATAAATCATAATGCACTTTACTGCAGAAACTTTGCCTCCAGACCAAATACAAATATTTGTTTGTGATGCAGATGCACATACTCTCTTCTTACAAAGTTGCAGTTTTGTTTTTTTGTTTTTTCAAGCATGCGCCCCACAGTCATGTAGCTCCTATAGAAGGATTGCCTCCCGATGCATTTTTGAGCATACTCTGTAACTGCATGTCTGTATCACGAAGGTTTTTTTCGTGCCTTACTCTCCTCACAATCTTTGTAACTGTGTATTGCTTCTCTGCGTAGGTAAAACACATGTCTCTTTATTCTGAAATATTTATAAAATGAAGTGTGTTTTAAGTGCATTTAAAATGTTCTCTAAATTGAAATAAACATCATAACGGTGACCATAAATGACAGAAGCATTGTTTTTTTATTTTCTTTAATGTCTGCAAACTTGTTGGGGATTTCTTTTGTAAACTATAAACAGGACAATTTCATGTACTCCCCCTTTTTTAACTAAAACAGAGAAATTTAAGCAGATTTTTTGTTTTCTGCCTCACACAACTTCCACATTTCTTCATCATTTCTGAAAGTGATTTTATGAATCATTTTCATGACTGTTTTCCACTCTAACTTTAATTTTGTTTTGACCTCTCTCACTGCTATTCAACAGAACTAAGTGCAACAAGCTTAAGATTTGTCAAACATGAACAGCCACCTGCAGATTTTCCAGGAAGCCTGTCAGTGATGGGTAGTTTTGAGTAGAACAGCTTCTCGCCCTGGGAGCTGTGCTGTACTCTTGTGTACCTCCTGCCTGCCCTGTTCAAATTTTCCATTCAGCAAAGTCCAGAAGCTCCCGTAGCAACAGAAAACAGATTTAGACAGTGAACCCCTTCACGGGCGTGACAGGCCCAAAATAGCCTGAGAGGAGACGCCTTTTCTCCTCACACCTAGTTTTTTCTTTTTTTCTTTTGAATGCTCGTCTTCCCTTCAAACCCAATCATGGTGGCATCATTCAAAGAACAGAGGGTTAAAAAAAAGTTAAGCTTAATAAAAGAAACAGAACTCTTCTTATCCCTGTGTCTGCATCTGTCAAATCTTCACATTTTTATCAAATTTTTGGGGTAAACTTCCTCAATAGCTTTAACTGTTTTTAGTTTATTGGATTATTTGTTAGTTTTTAAAATCATTTTTAAACTCAGCCAGCTCTAATAATTCAATTTGTGTTTTCTTATCTATCTTGATCTCAATTCTTTTTATATTTGGTTGTTTGTATGACTCTTTCTGACTCAAGCTTTTTACAATACTTGTTTTCCACATAGCTACAGTGGCTTGCAGCATTTCCTGTCGCTTAGTTCAATTTTCAATTCAATTTTATTTCTATAGCCCAATATCACAGCTATAGCCATCTCATTGGACTGACATCAGTATATTGCAAGAAAAGTCAAACATGAAAAACTAAAGAATAGCTGGTTGTTAAACAGACTAAGCTAAACAAACATCTCTGCCCTTACACCCTCCTTCTCGGTGAGGAAAAACTCAAAAAAAAACCCTATCTCTTTTTGGGGAGAAAACTAAGAAACCTCAGGGTTGCCCACATGAAGGAGAGATGCTCAACCCCGGACGGACAGGTGATGGATGTGCTAGAACTATTAAAGAAAGGTAAGCTTAATTAATTCTATAACTACATGGTTGAATAACAAGTATATGTCTAATACAAAAACACATCTAGATAAACAGCTACAAGTTAAAATAACAGCTAAACATTTAAACAAACAACAGCATATTTGAATACTGTAGCATGGGCCTATGATTTAAGACCCAATCTTTGCATACGTTTAAAAATATATATTTTCTTTTTTTCATCAATGTTAATGTCACATTTTTCACTAATAACGATATATAAGATTATAAAAATTCCTAAATAAAAACGGAAATATGCTAACGCAGCTTACATGTAGCAGTATCAGTATCAGTGGGTTTTTCTTTTTACATGAACAAACACGGTTTTGAGTTAGCATAGTCACAGTTCTGTTTGCTTTAGCATTATCAGTATCAGCCTGCTTTTAACATATTGTAATTAAGGTTAGAAATAACAAGTCTTATATACTCTAACACGGCTAACCGTGCTTGACTGTGTTTTTTTCTTTGTCTTTTACTACAAGACAAAAACAGTCCACTTCCAAAACTTCTTTTATTTTCAATTCCCAGCTTTTATACTTCAGCTTCTCTTTTTCTTTTTTTGCTTTTTAGAACTTGTAGTGTTGAAGGAGTTGTGACTTTAAATTTATGATTACATTATATTATATGACTCCCATTGCTTTGTGACTCCTGTGTAAGGTCCTGTGAGATCTCAGAACAAAGGCAAACTCTGACATGCAAACAAATAAGTTGTTAGAAAAGTAACATACTTTTTTAAAAACAATAGCAAAGTGAAGACTTTTTGTTCATCTAAATCAGGAATAGGCAACTCCAGGCCTCGAGGGGCACATTCTTGCATGTTTTCCATCATACCATGCTCTGGCATGTTCTAATTGGCTGGACACACCTGAACCAGGTAATCAGTCATGAGTAAGGCTTGGATATCTGGAAATCATGCAGAGACTGTGGCCCTCGAGGCCTTGAGTTGCCTATCCCTGATCTAAAGCCTTGAACCATTGAGCCAGACAGCATCTCCTGCCAGTTGCAAAAAAATGTTTTTGCTCTTTTAACTTAGCAAAAAGTAGTCTATTTAAGTGTACCACATGTATGTAGTCTATACTGTCAGGCAGTATACTTGAAGTGTATAATTTTTAAATACTATCTATATATTGTAAACTTAAAATGTTCCAATTTAGTCAAAAGAAGTTCAGTTAGTATTATTCCTATCCATTGTACTTTTAATGGTTTTCCAGGCCTTGTTTGCTAGCAAAACATATGAAAAGACTAAGTTCTGATATCATGACATCATAGCTTCGATAAAGTCTAAGAAACCTCAAGAAAAAGTTCTGTCCTTCATTAGAGCAATTGTAGTGCCTTGTTTTTTGTCCCAAAAGTCCACAAGTACTCACCACCTGGTAGTGGGCATGACTTAGAAGTTTAATTGTACAGATTTACAGTGCCTTTACTACCCCACATCCATTCTAGGGTATTCCCACAGAGCCCCTGATTTCAGCTTTTACAAAACCTGTGCAAAGGCACAGTGCTGGAAGTCTCTGACAGCCATCTGCAGGCAGTAAATCCTCAATATGCCTGTGTTATGAAGAGCATGTTGAGAAAAACCATAGGGGTGGCTTTAAGAGATGCTTTGGGAGATAATTGCTTGACCATACTGAGGAACCTGTGATAGTTCTGCCCCATAAGCCAGAGCCGCACTTGATCTCTGCTGGCCCCTCGAGCCCATTTTTAAGATTTCGTTTTTTCTTAGAAACATATGTTGGATGACTATAAACAGACTTTCTTATCAGTTACCTTTGAAAACTAGATGAGGATCATGCGTGGCAGTGTGCACATGCAGGTTTGACCACATGTTTACACGAGTCTGTTAAATCTGTTTGGGGTGGGGCCATCAGGCTCCACAGGTGTGCACAAAAGTGTTTTAAAGTGCTGGTTCACATGTGACCGCTTCAGCAGATGACATCCTGATATGGTCACATTGTTGTAGACCCACAGACAAATCCCACTTTTAAAAGACAATTTAAGAGATACTCCAAAAGGCCCCCAGATGTGACCTGGAAAATCCTTCTTTCTCCATCTGCTATCGTTCAGCTTGATTCGTCTTTTCTGTTCAGAAGCATGAAATGATGTGCAAGGATTTATCAAATTTAGCAGAGGGACAGACATTGAAGCTTAAGTGATGTGAAAAGTGGGAACTATCTTTTGGTGGCTGTTCATGCAATCATAACACTAAGTTCCTTACACTCAAAATCAAAGTTGTAGCCTGTAGTATCTCATGAAAGAGGTTTTTTTTCAAGAAGAAAAAGAAGTCAAGACATCCAGAGCAATTATTCTCCCATTATTTGCTGTAAACGTTTCAGAGCATATGCAGAATGTTTATGTTGAAGGTAGCATGCATTAGGGATGCTCCTAATGGGCTGCAGTAAAAGCCCTGGCTAGTCAGGAGTTCAGGCAGGTGCAGACTCTTACAGTAGATAAAGGAGCCTGGCACTGGAGATGAGTTCACGACAATCACTGTGAGGCTTTTAGACGCCTTCACCGAGCTCAATCTTCATTTCCCCTGACACTGATTTCACAATAAGGATCCGGAGAAAAGGGGAATGTCCATCTATTCATTTTAATGATCCCTCATTATTGACTACTGGCAGGGAGGAGGCGGGCAAAGGTAATGATTCTTTGTCTTGCAGGCCAGTGACTCCTCTTAAAGAAATAAGTCTCTAAATAAGGCCACTAATGGATGTCTATAGTGACCTCAGGCTGACCTGCAAGTGCAACCCATGTGTACTGACTTCCTGCAATGCAAGACTATGCTGTTAGTTAAATCTGGTTATGGTTAGTCCTGATAGTGAGAAAAGATGTGACCACCACTCTTTTCAAGCTGAGAAGCAAAGGTGTCATGGATGACGCCAATCCGGGAGTCTGACTGCCAACTGCTACAGTAATGTTCACAAAGCTTTTCTAAAATAATGAGTTCATTAAAAAATCATCTTTTTTGTAATATTGTTTAGATCATAACTCTCCTTTGTAAATGGCTTCATCAATATATTTTTTTTTCTTTTTGTTCAAATGACAGATAAAATGCAATTTCAACAACTGTCAAGGTTTGTCTTGTGGGCTGCACGGTGGTGCCGTGGTTAACATTCTTGCCCCACACCGAGAAGGGCCTGGTATGATTCCCAGCTGGGACCTTTCTGTGTGGAGTTTGCATGTTCTCCTCATGCATGCGTGGGTCTTCTCCGGACTCTCCAGTTTTTACCACAGTTCAACAACAGTCTATAAAGGTTAATTGGTGTCCCTAAATTGTCCCTTGGTGTGTGTAGAAGTACATGGTCCTACACCAGACTGGTGAACTTTTCAGGGTGTACTTCAGTAGCCAACAGTCGTTGGGTGGGCTTCAGCAACCCCATGACTCCAAAAGTATGCAATGGGTTCTGAATATGGATGTACAGGGTTTTTTCAGGCCCTAACACCTTAGAACACTGGGGCTGTCGCCAACAACAGGAAAAACATTCTGCAGCTCTTTGACTAATTTACCATGGATTTGAGCTGAGAAAAGCAGCTTTGCACTAGTGTGCATATCCGTTCAAAGATGGATCAGTCTATCACATAATCACTGGGATGACTACAGATCTGGCACTTGTCTAAAAGACAATCCCTCTCACTGTGCACGAGGAATGAAAGACAGTCATCTAGTGCTGAACAAGCTGCCAATTCACAGAGAGCTGTATCACATTAAGGCAGGGTGTCACATAGAATGACAGTTCTGTTGAAAAGCCACACAAGTAACAGAACTAACAACAGCTTTGAAAGGGTTCTGTAACAAAGCTGTTCTACAATTCAGTGAATGCTGCTGGAACCAGTGCTTCAGGAGCCACAACACAGTTCCAGAGCATTGACTTCAGCTACCACAATCCTTTTATCAAGGGGTGTCATGACTACACTGACAAGAACAACAAAAGTTTCTGTTGCTTAGTGGTCAAAATTTTAGATTCGGTTCAATTTTAAGTTTCTTATGTAAATCAATTACCCACAGTTTGGAATAAGAGAAAGGAAATGGAATCCAAGGTGCTTAACCTATTAACACTGGAGATACCTAAAACACAAGCTTGTTGATGTACCACAACTCATAGATCATTTTCAAGGCCAAGGTGAAATGCTGATTTTGATGCGACAGAATCAACTGATTTATGTTGATTGCGTAATCACTTCACTGCTGTACAGCGTAACTTATCAGTGCAGGGCAACTTTTCTCCGCTTCAGAATCGTCTGGAATGACGTAAATTGCGTAAACGATTGAAGTGTTCGGTGGTTGAAAGAATGTCAACTCTGGAGTTAAAGCGCCAGTGTAAAAGGGTTAAGGTCTAGTACAACTGACTAACTCACACCCATAATTCTCAGTTCTAGTATCTACAATCTTTTGTTGCCCTTAAGCTAGCAGTTATGATGATCTACTAAAGACACTGCAGAAAGTTAAGAAAAAAACCACCAAATGCAAGTTACAGTCAAACTGTAATTCATTACAGGTGATTGGTATTTATTTGTAATCCTTTTCCCTATAAGACTACTCCCTCAAAATAGTAATGATTTACATAACATTTGGTTGGGGTGTTCTGGTGGAATTGGGGGATGATGAAGGGTTCTATGATGTCTCCAAGGTAATAATGTGCAGTAACTAGATCACCATCAATAACCAAATCGGTTTTGTGGTGGCAGGTGAAGCCTGCCCAGACTGTTGCACCACTTCCCCCAAAACGAACTCTGAGAACCACTGTGACCTCAGTGTATCACTCACCTTCCCTTCTTCAGCAACGCTCAACAGTCATCAGTGAACAGGACCGTAGAAAATTGCTGCATTATCCAGGTCACCTGGTCTTGTGCCCATGGCGATGTCTTGGTGTCAGTGGAGTCACTTGCTACAGCCATCTGCTTTTCAAGTCAAAGTGGTGGAGTTGGTTGTGAATGGTTTGTCTGTAAACCCTGGAATCCCTCACCTCTGGTAAACGGGCCTGCAGCTGTGTGGCGTTTCCTAAACCATGTCTGAGTGCAGAGGTCCTTAGGTACTGGCCCGCCCACGTGTCAAAGTGTCCTTGGCCAAGACACTCAACCCCTCATTGCTGCTGGTGGTTATAGGTTGGTGCCAGTGTAAGACAGCGGAGCCACCATCAGTGTGTGAATGTGTTTGTGTATGTGTGAATGGGACTGCGACTGTAAGGCGGTTTGGGCCTTCTAAGAATGTAATAAAATGCTATTTAAGTAACGTGTACACCATTTATATACACCATCATTGCAGTTTGTCATTCACAGGGGTCCACTCCTGGGTCTGTCACAAACTCTCCCAGCAGTTCTGTGTATTGATGCAAGTCTGCTGATGACACTTTGACACTCACCAAGTTCACCTGCAACATCTGACTGCTTACTAACAACCTGAAGGCGGGCTATGGCTCGGTGGCGCTGCTCCATGAAGCGATGTCAGGAGTTCGTGGCTTTTGAATAATGAACTTTAAATGACATACTGGCAAAACCAGCTTTTTACACACAGAATGATAACATTGCTGACACAAAAATTATATTGGTTTTTTTTTTGTTTGTTTTAAGCCCCAGTAAGTAAGACGCACTAAACACAGTGAGACCATTATGTGGAAAAAACAAAATGAGGCATGTCTATCACCCAAATACTCCTGTCCCAAAAAACTATGAAGTGAAAAAATCATGATATGACATTCACTGAGTTCTTCCCTAACCTATTGAGAGTAGTGCTGTTTATATTTGGTCAAATGAAAGGTCAGAACCCTTCAACTTTAGTCAATGCTGTCTTTTGAAAAAGTCAGTTTTTAAATCCTAGTTATTAGCTGTTGTTTAGGTGATGAAATGGTCTGTATTGTAACCGATTTTAATTACCCCACTAAAGAAACAAACACACAGGTATTCTTTGCTCCTCCATCATTGATGTGAGGAGGTTTTTAGGAGAAATCCAGTCCAAACTCCCCGAGTGATGCTACGCAAAACTGACCACAATGCAGTGCTATCATCCTCAAAGATTACCTGTCTCTTGCACTGCACATTATATGAATGTTTTATCATAAAAGCTTTTCTTTTTTGCTAAGTGCCTTCTTGAGTGTTTGCTTTTAACTTTTGATTACTTTATGTCTTGTTGCAAAGAAGAAAAAACAAAGAGCCCCGTCCATTTGAATATAATGGACTTAACGGGAAAAGTAATGTCTTTGGCCATGCCAGGGGGCAGCCTTTACTGTATTGGGTGGAATATAACAAATAGGATGTGAAAGTTTCCCTCATGTAATAAAACCTCAGATTCTTATCTCTGGACAATCAAAAGGAGTAAAAATGGGCAGAAATAACCAAAAAAACAGGACAATATAAAAAAATCCACATAAAAGCTGGCTTTCTATGTAATCCATATGTTTCCATATGTGAGGAAATATAAGATGTCATGCATGTCGATGTAAAATGAGTCATTTAATGCATCAAAACCAGCCAAGTTGAATTGCTCTCCTTTTCATGTGGTGGCTTTGGATCTTATTTGAATCTTCTACAAAAGATAGCTGACTTTTGCTTTTACGAGGGAGTCATTTAGAAGAAAAAATATTTGTCTCTCTTTCAGTCTAGACACTGAGGTTTCCAGCCCTGAGCTCCTGTGCTCTCCCTCCCCCTCTTTCTCGGCGAGGTTTTACCAGACGTCGCGTTGTGAGTGGGGAATGGTCGATTGCATAACGGCAGGAGAGACTTGGTCGTTCGTGGCCTTCTCACAAAATTCAATCATTCTCTGCATACTCCAATCCCATGATGGCCCATTAAAGAGCAGCACGGGCAAGGATTTCCCCTCATGTGTTTTAAATTGAAATTACAGTCACAAAGTCTGCCGTGAGCACGAACTGAGGAAGACAAGGAGCTTAGGGAAAAGGACATGTCCAATCTTTGTTGAAAAAGAAGGGAGAAACAAAGACTACTCAATTTACGTCCCAGAACCGACAGTCATCCCGGAGACTCTCTCAAAATAAGTAAACTTGATTTAAATCTACAGCCGTTTATCAAACTTTAAGAGAGCTCTTAACCTCAGCCAAACATGTAAAAATTGAACTGATCCTTGAAGGTTTCTCCATATTGAGATGTTGCTAAATTCTTCCAAACAGGTACGCTACTTTGAAACTCAGCCCACCATAAGTCACTAAAGCTGCAGGAGGCGAGAAAGAGAATAGGTCAAGTATGAGATATCAGCAGATGATGACCCCAGATGTTCTGCGAGGGGCCACTGGGATGTGAATCACGCTCTGACTGGCCATGAGTTCCTCATTACTGTTTGTCTTTGTGGACTGGAGGAAGGATAAACACACACATGTACTCACACCCCCACAGTCATGTAAAAATCAGATTTATGACTTTTAACATTTTAAATGAATATACATATGCAGAAGAAAAGGGATGTCAAACTAAAAAAGACAAAATTCCAATAATGGCAGACAACTCTTTTAGAAACAGAGAGTTTATTCAGAACCAGTTTATCTCGTTATAAAGGGGTAGCAGAAAAATAAAAACGTGTACCTCTTACTTTTAATTTATGATTTGCAGTGGTGTAGTGGTCTGCAGTGTTAATTCTTTAGCACAGTTTGAATCCTGATTGGCTCAAGTCAAAATTGAATCTCTGCTTCTCATCATAGTGGTTTCACTTCCTGTTCCGATTGAAACACTTCCTGAGTTAATTGAGGATCCCACAGTGAGCAGCAAACCGGAGCAAATATGGAAAGTCATTTGTTTTATCCACTGTGTGCATCATTTTTGCCCACTCTAGCTGTTTTATGAGACTGAAGTGTAGAGGAGAATATTTGGTGGAAGTAGTAAAATAGTATGGGGTGGTATCTTCCATCTTTTTTCCAAACCCACTAAAGCCCTTTTGAGGTCACAGAGTTGCTGGAGCCTATTCAAGCCACTGTTGGAAGAAGGCGGGGTACACCCTGGATGGGTCACACTCTCTCATTAACCCCTAGGGAAAATTTGCTTGACCAACTGACTAACAATGTATATTTTTGGCCTGTAGTGGTCATGGGAAAACCATGCCAACAACACATGGAGGTCCCAGTCGGGATTCAAACCAGGGCCTTCTCACTGAGAGGCCTGGTTGTTAATGAACTCCACCACCAATACAACCTGCTGGAGTGGCATCTTCCTCTACAATAACAAATAATAAAATAGGTTTATCAATTATTAGATGCAATCTAAATGAAGAGTGATAAAGATGAGATTTTATCACCAGTGGTCTTGAACTGTTTCTACATTCACAACCTTCACAAAGTGAGACTTGTTAGTTATTGGCTCCAGAATGTTGGAGATAAGAGAATGGCAGTCCTGACCTCAGCACAGCTGATTAGTTTGGTTTGGTCTTTGTGCTGGAATGACCAGCAACCATTTTGGCTGACAGCCACAGATACTCTATAAAAAATAAGAAGAATGTGTACCACACATGCATGAGATTGTCAATGAGTCGAACCGTTTCATTTAAACGATCACATCCACAAATTAGGTGTGAATAAATAAATGAGGAGTTTACCTTTGACAAAGAAGATTTAGCATCACTTTTATTTTATACACCATGCAGCAGATGCGTGCTCCTCATAAATGCAGCATTATTTTGGGAAAAGAGCAGGGTTTCTAATAATTTACAGTACATTCTATTTTCAGCAACACCAAAGTGCATTCGTTCTTCTGTGGAGAAGAGAGAGTTAAAACATGAGTTGATTTTATGTTAATACTAACTACAAAAAAAAAAAATCTGTGTTATTGTGGTATTTCTGATAGGTAAAACTGCATGACTCTTAAATGGAAAATTCAAGAACATGTTCACAAGTTCATGACAGCACAATTAGAAATGAGTCATCTTAAATAAGCAAAGGGAAAGTTGTGAGTGTGGATAAAAAATTCATCCATAACAATGTGGGAGTTTGCAGGGGTGTGCTTTCTTAAATGAGTGTATCAACTAACTGTAACTGTACTTTATAATTTACTGTGCAGAAGCATGACACAGTTTGGTGATACAGGACTCACACTAGATAATCAATCAGGTTTTGAAAATCCCTAAAAAGTTTGAAGAATCAAAACAAATGCATTCTTAAATGTCTAAAGTTTTATAATCAATTGTGCATGTAGCTTTAAGAAGAAACTGTTTATGTGGCTGGTTTGTACCATTGAAACTATCATGCTTATTCAGAGAAATTCAACCTTATTATTTTAAATTTAAAAAATAAACTTTCCAAATTCAATTTAGTCATGATGAATCACTGCTGTTGATGATCTGATAATCCTCAAGTCACACACTGACATCTAGTGTTGGATTTAAGTATGTCAGGCACTTTTCAAAGATTCAAACAAATGTAAATAAAAAAAGAACAATAATTGTGTGACATAATCAGAATGAATACATTATTCTTTTATTTCGAAGCACTTCACATTCAACCTTTATTTTTTAAAACAATCTAGAACGCAATAGTAATTTAATAAAAATGTTTCCGTTTGGAAGATGGTGGAAGATTTACACAGTTTAGTTATCTATCTATCTATTTATCTATCTATCTATCTATCTATCTATCTATCTATCTATCTATCTATCTATCTATCTATCTATCTATCTATCTATCTATCTATCTATCTATCTATCCTTTATGTATTCATTTTTTATTCATTTATATTCTGTACTCTAGACTCTGGTTGTAGATCAAGAATAAATGCGAATTTTAAACACAGATACATTCACCTACAGTGCCCCCTAGTGGCCTAAAAATATCTAATAATGTAAACTGTTGAACTAAATTTTAAGCCGTTAAACGTTTTTTTTTTATTATTCTCTTCTGATAAATCTCACCATAGAAACAAAAAGGAAATACATATTTTGGCATTATGGTAAAATCTTATCTTATGCAAATTACTGTTGCTGAATTTCTCAACATTAATACTTCATTCATTTTCCAAACCGCTTTATCCCTTTCGGGGTCACGGGGTTGCTGGAGTCTAACCCGGCTACTCATGGGCGAAGGCAGGGTACACCCCTGGACTGGTCGCCAGTCTGTCGCAGGGGCAAAATTAATACTGATTTATGCAAATAAATAATCTTTTTTTTAATCATTAAGCTTTTGCTTCTTTTATTTGTTATGCTAAACTTACACGTCTGTTGTGAGTTTTAAAGTAAACATCCGTTTATAAGATGATTTTGTCGTAAAATTGCAACGACTCCTTTGCATGTCCACCTTTCTTTTCTTGTCATTTCAGCGGCTCTTGCCTCGAGTGAAGGGGAGTAAATGAAAACTAATGCAAGTCAGAAAGAAGAGGCATCTTTTTTCTGCTGCATTAAGAAAAAAAAACATCTTCATAAAATATTCAACCATAACTGTTGTAAAAGTAGCAGCTCTTTTCACACAATAATGCAAAGGTTTTTGTTCTTAGAGGGCAAATACTATCCAAGAAGCTCTTGCTGTGGATCCACTGCAGCAACAAAAGTTTTCAACAACAACCAATTCCTTGAACAAGAGAAAGAGCTGTAGGAGCAGCTGGGCAAACTAGATGAGGGGTTTAAAACCCCCAGGATACCCGCCTGAATGAGTCAGATCCACAGAGACCACACCCAGCTTCCTCTGGAGCCAGGAGCTGCTGGAGTCATGGGAGCAAATCCAGAGGGATTCTGCTCAGTTCTCATGGATCAGAGCTGCTATGGTGGAAACAACCAGAATAAAAGTAACCATGCAAATTAGAAAAGTAACGTTTAAGGAGGAGGGATCACAGCTAATTAGAATGTCATCCACAAATGACTAAATGTTTAAAACAACTCAGACTTTGAAAATACTCCATGAATGGCTGATTACAGGAGATGTTTTGAGCACAAAGCTGCAATATGCTCAATGATCAGATATACTGGTTTTGTTCAGGCTTTCAGTCTATTCTCTCCATCAGGAATCTCACTCCGCTGTTTCTGAAGAGAAGGAGGAGGAAGGAGTGCATCCAAGGCTTTGTTATAGAAAAACCTGCTGTTTCATTCTTTGCATTTTTTTAATAACTCATTACGGATTCTGCATGAACGGATCAAGTAACCAGGAACATTTTTTTTTTTTTTTGCTTTCATCCATTTGAGACTTGCTGCTCAAAATGTGGTAAAACTTACAAAATGAGTTGACAACAATCAACTAGTCACATTCCTGTGCTTTTGTGAAGTGTGTATCCTTCCTGTTCCCCAATTCCTGCTCAATTTAGAAGATGATTTGAAAAAATCTTCACTGTGATCTGCTATGGCTAATACATTTCTTGTATTAGAATAGAACTGCCTCAATTTGACATTCATTCATTTTCCAATCCGCTTTATCCCTTTCGGGGTCACGGGGTTGCCGGAGCCTAACCCGGCTACTCATGGGCGAAGGCAGGGTACACCCCTGGACTGGTCGCCAGTCTGTCGCAGGGGCTCAATTTGACATTTTCTGCTAATTTACACAGTAAAGGAACTGAAATGAATGATTAGAATGGATGTAAACAAAAACACTGATAAAAACACTTACTTCTTTACTCTTCTCTTTACTTTTACTCTTTTTCTCATTTTTAAGTTCAAGGTGAAAAGTTCAAAAATCGATGACTCATTTTAATTCCGTAGTTCTTTAGTCTGGTGTTTAGATGGTTGCCAAAAAGCTCAGGAATCAAAGTGTATCCAGCCTGAGATAGGAGGACACCATTAAAGTGCTGAGCATTGACTATTTATTAAAACTGGACTAAGTCACTCAGCCCCCCCCCCCGCATTCCAAACAGGAAGTACCTGCCAGCTCCAAGAAGCCAAAATCCCATAGACTTCTATAGAGAAATAAACAGTGATTGAATGAAGATTCTTGCCTTGCTACCTTTTATTAATATGTTATTGATAATCCTAACTTTTTATCATGAAATTATTTTCTTTATTGCAAAATATTTCAATTATAAAATAGCTTCAATAAAACAAATATCGTTTCCAGTTTGCTGCCAATGCCCATTTTTGACAAGGAAAGAGTCATAGGGAACATTTTTTTTCCAAAAATCATAAAAAATAAAAATGTGTTTGTTTTGGGCAACATGGAAACACAAGAACAGACAGGAAGCAGAAACCTGACCATACAACTTATTCCTCGCCCAAACATAAAAACATGTTTATTTGTTGAACAGTTTCTCCATTCCATGTGAGCAGATAAAGACAGTAACAAAACCTCGCAGATTTTTTCTTTGTCAGGAATTAAGGCACGCTTCAAAGTCTGACGTACTGGGATGTCTTAAAGCAGCAGATTCCATCGCTTATTCTTCAAATCAAAGTAAAAGTTCAAGTACAATGACCTCAGAATTTATATGTAACATATACATTAAATAAAACTTAAGTTTGGTCTTTTCTGGCCAATGACCATGAGGATGTCACTTCAGCTTAGTGTAACCTTCTCTCCATATGCAACAAATAAAAATACATTATGTGAACAAAAACTGCGACTTCTCTACTTTCTTGAAGAGAGCTGGAAGATGTGAAGCGCTACAATATTAATAAGTGCAATTTCTTCAAAAAACGTTCACAAAGCAGTGTTTAACTTAAACATTTCTGACTACAAGGGACATCTGGTGTTGCAAACATCGCCCGACTTAAAAAGTCTGTAGACGCTGACCAGCGGGAACATGGACAGAGCACCAAGCATGGAGCCCAGCTGCACCACAGCCCCACACCACACGAGGGCACTGTGGCCTTCATCCCTCAGAATCACCCCAATGATGACCTTTACATAGGACAGGGTCAGAACGAACAGGATCCAGGCCAGGACCTGCAGCACAAACACAACAGAGATGCTGATTCCAGGATTTTATTATGACATAAAGGTTTTGAAAATGTACTTCTTTTTCAAATTTGAAGCAGAATCATTTAAAAGATTGTATTATTTTTATTTCAAATCAACAAATAGTCCAGATTGTTTAGAAAATTTTTAATGTAAAAATTAGGACTGCTAGGCCGTTGTGGGGCTTCAGGATTTTTTTTTTCCTGATATCTTTCCTGCTCAATCAGGTAAAAGAGAAAAAACATTAAGCAATGAATTCAAGTAGGAAAAACAGGACATTATTTTGATGCTGAAACTGGTTCAAACTTGAAGCTGCAGCACAAATTGGTGATCATGGGGAGCTACAAATGGATTAAAAGGCCAAAAATGCTATAATAAGTTCCATCTGTTTTTCTTAAAAGTTGCCATTGACATTGCAATGGTTTCAATTATAATTTTTAACTAACCTAGCTGTGCAAATTTTGAAGTAGTTGTTTTTCTTCTCCAGTTTATTAAAATGCAATTGCATGTAAGCTTAAAAAATAGTAAATAAAAACCGTGATGATATTCCTTTTTAAACTTTATTTTTTTAAGTATTTAACATTTATGCAAGAGCAACTGAATTCTTGAGCAATGATCTAATCATAGCATGCTTGATACATTTCACACAAAATGGACCAACATTATATTCATGTTTCTACGTTTAATTTTACGATTTTTAGTAAATAAAAACATTTTCGTCTAAGTTTATTATCCCTACAGTGTCAAAGTTTTTTTTTTTTTTGTCTAAATAAATGCAAAGCTATCAAAGATGATGTTATTATTTTGACGTAAAAGACATTTTTTTTCAATTTGGTTTTAGTTATATGTGTCTGTTGACTTTAATGCTGTTTCTTCTATTTTATTACTCATATTTAAACTTTATTTTTTTTCCAAAAGTGCTTAAAGTCTGAAATAGAATTTGTCCTACAATCCAGACATGATTAGAAAGCAGCTGTTTTAGTTGTAAAGATGACTGGGATCTCTGGCTTTAGGAATTCCTTTGTGCTCCAACACAAACTTTGAAGAAGAACTAACCGGTTTCCCTTTGATTTCATAAAGAAGATTTGCAAACCTTTCTAACAGACTGTTCCATACTTGCGTTTGTTGTGCTTCTTGACAGTTAAGAGTAGCACAAAAAGAGATGCTGTCACAATACGCAATGAATCATGGGAGATGTAGCGAACAAACAGTGGCACTGAAACTGGACAAACTGACTTTTTTCAGCTTCATTATTTTATGTACTTTTTACTTGATCCTGTGTGAACCTTCACCACTAAACATGATCGTTAGTTTATCTTTTGTTTTTAATATTTTGACCTTTTAATGTATAGCACCCTATTTGACTGTGATCATTTTTAAGGAGCCATATCGGTAAACTTGAGTTAAGTTAAAGTTATATTGATGACGTATATGTTTAAAACTCAAAGAATTATCGGTGAAGTCAGTTTAAAGGGTCAAACTTTTTCCAAAAGTAGAGCAATGGGTCAAAAATACAGCAAAATCATGGTACAGATTCTTATCAAAGTGTCAAATAAGCACAAAAAAAGTCTTTATGATCTTTAATGGTCATAGCTACTCAGTGGGAAATCTGCTCCTGTTTTGATGAACACAGAGCTGATATCTTGACAATGGTAAATGTTTTTTAGACCAATTAGGTGAAATTGAATAATTTCCTGATGCCTGACCATCTCTCAAGGTGCACTAGTGTACCACTGCACATTAGTTGATAAAAACACTGCTCTGAAGGGTTAAATACTAGCTTCATACATTGTTTCTTAAAGCTTCTTAACATAATTTTTACAAAGAAACTGGTCAGTAAACCAGATAATATGGAAAGCTTTTGCAGCCAGCTTGAGATCTGCTTGTGTGTGTCAATGCATTTTTAACAGCTCAGTTCCCCTTAACTGCGCCTCCGTTCCATTAAGATATGGTTGTGAAAGGCAGCAATGCTGATACATGCCCAACTTCTCAGGAAACCTTGGTGACTGTAATATCTGAGAGTCACCCTCATGCTTCATCTCGGCACAACACAACATGACATCCAAACTTTGATCTCTGCATGTGAGGTGAAGAAAGAGTCTTACAATGACTGCAGTTCCAGAGGCACTTTGGACCATCAAAGGGCAGGGGCTCAGCGCTGCCATAGCCATGATGTAGGCGCCGAATCCAGTCCCAAACACCGTCAAGAAACACATGAAGGCAAGAGACCTGCAAACATGGTCACATGCTGTCAAACTTTCCGAAACCGTTCTTAAATCGCTAAAAATGCTTGGCCTGAATAGAACACTGTGAGGTGCTCATTGCTCAGGTCTTTTTCTCACCTTATTGGCACAAACATGGCA
Source organism: Adrianichthys oophorus (assembly GCA_036245035.1). NCBI lineage: Eukaryota > Metazoa > Chordata > Actinopteri > Beloniformes > Adrianichthyidae > Adrianichthys > Adrianichthys oophorus. The sequence goes on from BSAI01000207.1 coordinate 20,969,114, forward strand.
ATGAAGCAGGCCACAGGGTTAGCAACGGCAGCCATGGTGGCGGCCAAATGGTAGGCCTTGTTCCCATAGGGCAGACATGAAAAGGTCTGGACAGAGGGCAGTACCGCATTGGTCAGCGCATTGACCCAAGCCAGCACCACAAAGATGAAGGCCACCTCCAAGTTACTGTAGGTCCCTTTCCCAAAAGAGCTCCTGGGTTCACCTCTGGCCCCCTCCAGAGGACCCAGCATGGGTTTCTGCTCTGCTGTCTGAGCATGCAGAGACAAACTTTGTTCTCTCTTTTTGTTTTCCAGGTCCTCAAAGTAGTACTGATCGCTTCTTCTCTCTCGAGCAACAGCCGGGTGGTGATTCAGTAGGATAAAGGCAACCAGGCACGCAACCATCATGACGCTCAAGAGCACAAAGAAGACCTGGACAGAGAACTTGGCTGGCTGGTATTTGGTTATTAGCTCACCACTCCCTATAGAACTGGAATTAACAGCTGATGTGTTTCCAGTTAAAGTGGCATTTTCACAGTGAACCACTCCAACACCCTGAACCAAAGCCACCAGTGCAGGAACCAGACCACTGAGGCCTTCTCCTGCAAAATAGGTAGTGAGGTATTGTGGGTGCAGAGTCATCATGAAAGGTAGGAAGGTGACAGAGGATGTGCAGTCCACCACAGACAGCAGGAAGCTTAAAATCAGCAGGGGAACACTGTGCGGAGAGCCTGCAATCACCACTGTGTCCTTCCAGAAGAAAGCCAGCAGGAATGTGGAGATGATCCCCAACCCAACTATGAAGTAGACGACGGGCCGCTCATCCAGCACTCCGGGGCGGAAGCGATGCATCAGGGTGATAAAGAACGGACCTATGTTGGCCATTTGGATAAGGACTATCAGATAAGAGGGCAGGAACCACTTCTCCGGGACCTCATCTACAACCAAGGGGAGTTCCACCCACATCCCATTGATGGCCACCCAGGAGCCCATTCCAAAAAGGCAAGCGAGAACATGAGTTAGCAGCGACATGATGGAGGTAGGAAGACAGTACAGCGCTAAGTATCACATGCGTGTCTTCTGGGGAAGAAAAACAAACACATGATGCAACTTTGATTAGTAAAATTGAAGTAACTGTAACTTTAAACTTGCATGTGGTAATATTCTTCAGACCAAAGATGAGTTCAATCAAATGATTCTTACTAGTTGCAACAGGTTTTCAACTGGATTCAGTGTTGAAACACACTTCTTTTTGAATGTTTAATCCTTAAAGTTAAAATAAGTTTCAATATGAAGACTTTTTTCCTCTAAAAAAATGTGTTGTGATGAACTCTAGCATTTAAGTTCATTAGTCAGAAACTAAAGTTCAAACATGAAACTAAAGGTATTTCACTTCATCCCAGCCTACCATATATGCCTGTGATGCTCTTTTCAGATACAGTGGGGTCGAAAGTTTGGGCACCCCAGGTAAAATGTTATATTATTGTGCATAAAGAACCCAAGAAAAGATTAAAACATCTTCTAAAGGCATCAGTTTACAGTGAGACATTCGTTTAGTATGTCAAAAAAATGTGGCTTTATTTCCATCATTTACCTTTTCAAAACAACAGAAATCATGCATAAAATCACCTGGTCTTTGCAAACGATGATTGTGAACAATCTATGACACTGTCAAGTCTCAGCTTTTCCAAAGAGTGTTTCAAATTCTCCAGGGTGCACAAACTTTTGTACATGTCATTATTTTGTTTTCTGTTATTTTGAAAGGGTAAATTATGAAAATAAAGCCTATTTTTTGACATATTAAAGGGATGTCCCATCTGTAAACTGATGCCTTTAGTAGATTTTTCAATCTTTCCTTGGGTTCTTTATGAACATTTGACCTGGGATGTCCAAAGTATTGATCCTCGCTGCAACAGTTTCAATGCACTCAAACTTTTTTAAGTGCAATTTTTGAGCTGTTTGGCTCGGTTATGACATCTTTTGTCTCCTAAAAAGAGAATTTCTATGATAGTTGAAAGTCCTCTGCTGTCCCACCACCGCACACTTCAATATAAATCATATTCTTGATTTGATACATTTTCTTGTAGCTGATTTTAAGAGTTTTGCCCAAAAGAATAACATTTTGTCAGATAACCAATATTTCCTTTAGTACTCATCTATACATCTTATTTTAAAGATAACATTTTCTGTGCAATCCGCAATCTACTTCCAAACTGCAATAAATTACTTATTATTATCATTTTAAAGTAATGCTTGACAATATTAGACTAGTAGTGCGTTACTCTAGTTTTTTTTCTTTGTACAACCTGCAGAAATAGAACAAAAATCATAATCTGAAGTGATGTGCTGCAGAGTGTCTCATTTAGATGAGGGGGTTAAACAACATAACATACTTTTTACTGGTAGAATTAAAACACAGGAAGAGCAATTACTTAGCAATTACGAAACAAATTTTAGTCAGCTCTGTCCACACATAAAATTACAAATTATTTACTGTCAAAAAGTCATGACATTAGAGGTCCACAGTAACAACACAGACAGGTAATGCCTCTGTAAAAAATAAAAATAAAATCAGGACTACACTAAACACATTATTGCTACACAAAAATAAAATTAAAACAAGTGGATAAACCTAAAAAAAACAATGAAATAAAAAGATTGTGACACCTTTTTAGCTGTTAAAGCCTCAGGGTCTCACTGCTTTGGAAAAAAATGTGAGTGGTTAGTTTGTTGCAATTTGAGTTACTGAACATGTAATGAGTAATATGTCACTCAAAATGTACTAGTAATGCCTAAATTACACCAATGCAAAAAGTTACAAAACTAAATCCACTATATATACATATATTAGTCCTGTCAATCGATTAAAAAAATATTCTGATTAATCACACCTTTGGATTGTGATTAGTTATGATTAATAACCACCAATTTTTTGGGGATGATTAGATTATGCCAAACTTGAGTATACAATATGCCACGTGATTTACTAAAACTTCCTAGAATCTTAAATATTTTACTTCCTGTAATTGGTTATATCATTCTCCAGTAACTTGCTTGAGTTTGGGTTTAAAGGAGAACCTTCACCGCCTTCTAACATGAGTTAAGATCGTAACAGAGATCGTTTTTCCTACCGTCCAGACAGTAGGAACGACCCGTCTTCTTAAAGACCTTCACTCCATTATGATCCCACTTTTTGTCACAGTGACATCTGTCACAGTCGTGTGTGCTCAACTCCTCTTTCAACTCTGTCCGTCCCCCACACTTGAACAAAGGTTGATTCCACTTCCGCGTAGTGTGGAGGGGAGGGACTACGCATGCGCACACACGCTTCGCCGCCATGACGCGTGCATAATCTTTCTGCCAGAGGGCAGGGCTATGAACCGCTTACGGTCTATGGTGCTTCCTCTACGTGTTTGGGAACTCTGCGGTGAAAAGGGTTAGGCTTTTGGAGGAAAGTATCCCATCCTCCTCTTCATTCTTTCATCCCTCTGCCAATTAAATAACTTTTTTTCTGTTTTGTTTTAATGTATTATATTTTCCTTTAAAAAGCGTCTTTGCTCACTTTACACAATTCAAAACAAAAACAAAATAGAATAAAGTCGTTAAAGTACATGAACAAAGTTAACATTTTACAAGAGAAAAGTTGTAAAATTATGAGGGAAAACAGCTGTAAAAATTTCAAGGATTTAAGCCAGGCTTTTTTGAAAATAAAAGCCTCCATCCATATTACCTGGCAACTGAATGTATCAATGCAGTCATTTATGGAATCTATATGCCATGATTAAATTTTTTTAACCTCTGCAACAATACTACCACCATCAAAAAAACTGTGCACCCCCAGGAAACCACTCCTTGTGGATCAAGAATCTTCTGAAGAGTCATAGTTTCCTGCAAATTTTTTTCAATGTCGCTTTTACAGTGGGGGGGATTGAAAGTTTGCACCCCAGGTCAAACGTTGTATTATGTTGAATAAAGAACCCAAAGAAAGATTGAAAACTCCCCTAAAGACATCAGTTTACAGATGAGACATGTTTATAATATGTCAAAAAAATTAGGCTTTTTTCCCCATCATTTACCCTTTCAAAATTAAAGAAGACAAAAAAAATGCATGTGCAAAAGTTTGGGCACCCCACAGAATCTTTTTTTTTTGTATGCACTGCCCCCTTTGGAAAAGCTGTGACCTGACAGTTGTCATGGATTGTTCACAATCTTCCTTTGCAACGACCAGGTGAATTCAATCTCAAAGATTTGAAATAATCTGAGTAGGGCTGGGCAATAAAGCGATAGCTATCTATATCAGGACTTTTTCTCAAAAGTAAAATGAGCCTATCGCAATAGACTTTTATTTTGAAGGGTCCAAAATTAACACTCGCCAGTCTTGAGCATTTTCTCCTCTTTGGTGAGTAAAAGTTAGAGGGTTAGTCACCACATGGAGAGTAAACGTTTGTTTAAACTTAGTCATGTTTATTAGCTCCTCTTCTTGTGAATTTCTTTTGTCCTCTTTTTCTCCACTGTCATCACACGAGGTAAACAAACATGCGACACAACATCTACCCCCGCGGTCACTTTGCCTGTGTAGCGTTTAGTTTGGCTGATGTCACTGTGAATATGTGGTGCTTTGCCCGCACATATTTTAAATGTGTCCAAGGCTAAATGCTGCTGTTGGTCACATGTATTTCAAATTAAAGTCAAACCTTAAGTTTCATCAGCTGTTACGCACCTAGGTGTGTGAAACGTGTTCTCCACAGTTGACCCATCCACTGGGGGAGAGCGATGAGCTGCAGACACAACCGCACTCAGGAACTATTTGGTGTATTGGCCCTTACTGTAATCCTAACCTTAACCCTTCCTCTAGGTCCATATGGCCAAGAAAAAAGTTTAGCACGGGCCGTATGTAATTCCAAATTTGCGTGTGAATAGTCCCTTTTTTTTCTTTTAAAAGGAGGGAAAAAATTAAAATCAGAGTTCTACTTTAAGACATGGACTTAATCTGGCAGTATGCTAGTATCTTCAATCTCACTGGCACAACTGGGGTTTTAGAACAAAACAAACCAAAAAAAAGGGGGAAATAATCAAAATTGAGATTCCCCCCACTTCAAACAAATATGAGTCTTTTTTGCTTATGCACTCACATTAAAGCAGTAAAACCAGCTACAATTACCTGCTGTAATCAGGAGATTTACAAATTAACAAAAGCAAGACTCAGAGAGTAAAAGCAGTGTTGTTGACCGCTGATATTTAATGTAAATTTACAAGCATTGTGTTTATCTTTATCAACATAAATCACACACAAACACATCAAAACTGCATTTAATGTGCAAAATCCATTTATCATTCAAAAAACATACATTACCACAAGTTACCTCTTACATACCTGCAAATGGATCACAGTAAGCTTCAGCTGTATGATGTGGAACAGAGCACCTGCTGTCTGGGGTTGGCTGCAGTCTGGACAATCTCCAAATACAGCTGAAAAACACAAAACTGAGTCTGTGAAACTCGGTCATGTGACTGTGCTGAAGGCTGAGCCCCATGAGCTCAGTTCAGGAATCAAGGTTCCTCCCAGGAGCAGAGAGGACAAACAGAAAGGGGGGGGGGGCAAGAAAGGTCAGAGGTAGGAAGTAACAAAACAAAATGTCTTCTTCACTAACGTGGTTACTTTACGTTAAGGTCTTGAAACTGAAGAAAAAAAACTGACAGCTTTTTGTGTTGTCTGAGTGGATGTTCAATAAGGGTCAGTCTGACTGAGCACTAACTTCACTGCATGGTATTTCATTAGTGCATATTTACCTCCTTCTGCTCTGACTGGCACTTTGTGCTTACTTGATTCTGTTGACTGGTAACAAACTGATTCTAGTTTGTCAGATTAAAGCAACTGTTGTGTTATTACATAAATTAGGTTTTAATTAAACCCTAGTTTGGTCTGCCTCAAATACTTTATTTTCAGTCAAGAAAACATGCTAACTTTGCTCTTTGTGAATGATTCAAATGAATTAATATGTAGTATTTTCTCGTTTGAAAACTTACAGCCTTTTCACTTTCAAGTTTGCCCATAAAATGTTTTCTTTGAATCTACAACAGTTTTCATTTTGTTTTGGGAGAAGGTATGTATTTTTAGCTATATTGGACAAAAAGTAATAGTTACCACTTAGTTATGACCATATCTTTCTTAAATAATGTCCTTGTAATAGAAGTAAATTGATGAGAGTAGAATTCTTGGCACCAAACACTTACCGTCTTAAACTTTGCTTCCATGTTTCCACATTTTTTTAAGCGGCCCCAAAAGTGGATAGTCTTTCGTCTTTCTTGTTGTGGGGTCTCAACTAGCAGCAGGTAGCCAAGCCAACTGCCACTAATGACTTATTTCTTTTAGGAGTTTGAAGAAAACATCAAGATGAGATTATGCCCTTAATGACATGACCAGATTAAGATCAAACCTGGGCCCAAACCAGCAACCCGGAGAGAGTCATGCAAAACATCCACCGCAATTGTAAAAGAAGCATCAACATTGAAAGAAAAAAAACACAACAAACAATTTTAATTTAATATTGTATTAATTTAATATGTGCAATTTTAAGTAATTGCCTTACTAGTCTGTTTGTTTTAATAGCATTGTGTTTGCTATCTAGACCATATCTGAGAAGCTGTGCAGGATTTTTGATCCACTTTTGCCAATAATCTATTTCTAAATAATTTGTATTGGTTCAGATTCTAGTTTTATTTAAATAGTCATTCTTCCAGATAGCTTGACCTTTAGAGATGTAAAAGCTATAAAAATAGTTCATTCAAGCTCATGTGTTATACCACAGTACATTTACAGTGATACTCATAATTCCCTTCCAAACCATAATTAATAACACAGAACATTGTCTCACTGTCTTTTTAAGTGTGAAAGCACAGCACAGTTTTTCAGCCTAAGTAGGTCAAAGTTAAATCTTAGCTCTGTTTTTCTGAGCTCTTTCTGAGGCTTTCACTCAGGACAAGTATTTGTTTAGAAGTAGAATACTCCTTAATCCTTCCCAAAACTGTGGGACACTGTGCTTAAATAAATATCTCTCTTTTTCGTACTATGTGTACTGTGAGGGGTCATCTGAAAGACTCAGATGTTATATAAGAACTGGAGAACTTAAAATTGTCAAGGTATTTTTTTTTTTTTTGACAATTTAACATTAAAACACATAATGGTTCACTTTTAGTCCCTTTTTGTTGCAGCAGTGAATAGTTCATTGTTTCTGCTTAAGTTATTCACATTTGTTGATGACACAATATATTATTGATGACTTCCAGAAATACTAAATGTGGCGTCTCTATTTTCTCAGCAGTTGAAGCTTCCTTCTTAGCTTTTGTTAGCTCCATGATTTGTTTTTTGCAAAGTGAAATGTTTTGACGAACTTAGGTTGTAACATTCCAACAGCAAAAAACAGCTGTGATTTTGGGATAAGCATCTGGTATACTTGTTTGCCCTAAACGTCCTCACACACAGAACTGTTTCACTTATTAATCTGACAGATTAAATGTATTGTTTAAAATTTAACAAAATTAATCTGACATCACAGAGTGGAGGGCGAATCTTTTTGATGTAAAGTGCCCTTAGAGAAAACATAAACTGAATAGACCAAGTCTGGAAGCATGAGAAAAGAAGGGGACAAAAACCTTACTTTCAAATAATGAAAATGTAAGAAAGAAATTAGTGTTTTCATGGCAAGAAAATGTATTTACTGGCATCTACATTGCTTCACCTTAGAGAGAATTACAATTGTCAACAGCATTGGGATTGTGGAGGTGACAGCTAAATTTACTGTATTGCTCCGTCACCAAGGGCCTACGTTACTTTAAATTTACTACCATTTTGTTTTTGAGCTAAAGTTATTGTTTACCTTTTTTAACTATAGATTAGGTAGAGTCTGGTGGAGTAAAAAGAAAAACTTGAGTTTCTACAGGAATCTGCCCTAACAGAGTTTTATCAGGTCTTTTCAAGAAAGACTGTTAGCAGCAGATTGTGCTCACTCAGGATAGCTAGTTGATGAATTTGACAACTTTTACTTTGCTTTTTAAAATAAATAATTTTAAAATATATTTTAATCACTTGCTTTAATCTCCAAAATCTCTTGTTTTAGTCTCTGAAAGTACCAAATGTTGCAATCTCTTATAAGACCACTAGGGTCTGGTTTTCCGGAAGAAAAATGTAGCATTGGGTCCCATGTTGAAAATCCTAACTTTACTTCTAATTTAACTTGAGTCTAGTTACGAGTTAGTCAATGGACTTCAAAGATTTTCCATTCACAATGTACATGACAGTGGTTTCAATGCTGACATCACAACAAAAAAAATGTTTGATTTTATTACAAAAGACAAAAAATATTTTATACAAGTGGATATAAATGCATAAGAGACATTCCTCTAGTTTTCCTAAAGAAGACATCAGAATGAGGCCTGGGTATAGAAACATTTACAGTATTGGAAGATTTGGATGCATAGCAACTGGACGGAATCTGCCTTTTTGTATCAAAAAAGAAAATAATCAAGCTTTTCCAAACATTAGCTGAAGTGTAAAAACACATCTGACAAAAAAAAACCTTACAACAATTGCATAGACTAGCAACTGTCTTTTAGGTAGACATAATTTAAAGAGAACCTTTACAAATATACCCATTACATGGTTATGACACACAATTAGTTGAAGTCTACAGTAAAAGCATGTTATAAACAAGGTGTAATAAAACACAGAAGAGCATATAGGGCTACTGTACGATTCAAAGTCATTGTTTCGGCTTTAACGATTCATGTTTGTTCATTCAAAGATTAAATGTGATTCTGGAAGAAACTGGTTAGATGTTCACCAAACATGTTTAAAAATAGAGTAATGGCCCATGCTAATATGAAGAAAAAGTATTGTGTTAGATAAGAGAAGTACAATGAAAAGTAAAAACTGTTACTAATATTACAACCTTTGTGCAACTGTACAAAAAAAAATCATAATCTTTTAAAGACACTAACATTCAAAAAAACATAATTTATTTTTCACGTTTGACTTTGCTACAAACAACTGTTATATTGGCTCTCAAGTTATTCATATTTGATCGAGAAAAAGTGCATGTTTAACAAAATGTTTCCAGTTTTTCTGAAAGAAACAGCACATGTTCACATTTATGTACAAATACATAAATGAAAAACAGACCTGAGATAAGAATTTCTACAAAACAGCAATGAAAAGTTGTATTTCTGCACACTGGTACACAATATTGTCTTTCCAACACTCTTACAGCAATGAATATGTGACTGTTGGAGGAAAAAAAGCCCCAAAAAGGGCAAAAGAATGCATTGCCCTGCCAACAGGGACGTTAAAAACCAGAAAAAGAGAAGTATTCTAATGATGCAGGAAAATAAACAGTAGCATTTACAAAGATATGGTTTTGGCGTGTTTTCTTTTTCTTTTGTTATTGTTAATATTCATTTGGATTCCCAGTGGGGCCATCAGACAAAGTAGCACCACTACAGGAAGTGAACCTAAGCTGCTTTCTATAGGTTAGACTGCAACTGTCTGATTATTACTGCCTTGGCTCATTTTAAAAAGGGAAAAACTGAACAAAAGCAAAGCAGATGTTAGCAAGGCTCTGGCAACCATGCAGTAAAGATCCATGCAGAGCTTCTTACATTCTGTGCAATCAGATAAATGAAAGGAAGGCATCTAGGAACCAAAAATCGGAAAGTCGTCCTTTATACTGTATCTTGAATATGAATTGACTCGTTATGATCCACAAAACACAAAGAGAATAATACTTCTCTCACATTTCTGGAAAATACAAACATTTAGCCACCCCTTTTCAGGAACCTTGTAGTGCGTATTCTTTAGTTCTGCCTGGTCAGACAGTACCTTGCTCTTTAGACTTTAATGCTTTTGTCCTGCTTGTTTTCTGGTTACAGTGCTCCAAGGCTTTGTTGGGTCAAGTTCAGCAGCAGACGTGCATAGAAGCAGAGCTACTCATGTGGGCAATTTGTCTACTTCGTCTGAAAAAGAAAAATACAAGAGTTAACCAATCATCCTAACTTGTATTTGTCCATGTAATTCTGGTAACCTAGTTTCGGGGCAAAAGATAAGTCAGTTTATACGTTTCCCTAATAGTCAATCATGGTTAAAGAACAAGTATTATTAACTCACAATAATCTACAAGGTTACTTGAGAAAGCAAATTAAAACCCGGTCACTGAAGCACATGCTATTACAGCAGTAGATGTTTGCAGAAAGTTTGAGAAAGGAGATTTCCAGACCTGAGGGTGAGGGGGAGTTGTCCTCCCCTGCAGTGACAAAATTCAAATCGGATCCTAGAGCAGCTATGGAGCTCCTGGGACGGATGGAACGGTCACCTGAGAAACTCCTGCGGAGCAATGTCTGCAACAAGTCATGTGACACTAGTAAGCCACATATTAGTGTTCCTCAAATACATTTGCAGACATTTATACAAGGTAAAGGATGACACAGCTTTCCTAGTGTAAAGGATGTGCAAGATAACATTAAGCTTTTGATAAAACACTACACACTTGGAAAAGTAATGTAATATTATATTAGATATCTAAAATAAGAAGCCGCTGTCATAAATCCACTTTTTATATTATCCTAACCTATAAGAACCCATGGTGACATCAGTGTAACAGAAAAACACATCAAAAATGTGTTCTGCGGTCACTTTGTCTGTGGTTTATCCCACAAAATGGTAATTTTAAGGAAAATTGGGTCTGTGTTCTTTTGGGTTGATATGAGCTTGCCTTGCATGTCTTGGGGCTTGTGGGGGCAGAGGCACTGCTGTAGAGACTGAGGCTGGAGTTAGATCTGCTCACTGTTAAACCCTTGGTGGTGCTTCCCGCTGGTGACAGGTACTTTTCTTTGATTTTCAGGTTAGTCCGACCTTTTACTGTCGCGGAATAAGCAAAAGAGCCAAACGTTGAAGAAATTGTAGTTACAATAACAGATTTTCATATGAACACCACAAAAAATAAGGCACAGTTTATTGCAAAGTAAAGCAAATGTGAGATTACAACCAAACAGTAAGATAAAAAATACTTTATCCACCCATTTTCTAGACCCACTGCTTTTCTATTTAGGGTCATGGAGATGCCAGAGCCTACCCAGCTACTGTAAAACAAAGCCTGGGTATACCTTGGACCTGGACAGTTTGCAAATCAATCAAAAGGCAACACAGAAACAAACAACCTCACTATCTCACCTAAGGGACAATTAAAAACCATCAATTAACCTATGAAACATGATTGAGGACTGGGAGAAACCCAAGCATGCACAGAAAGAACATACAAACCCCACACAAAAAGGACACAGCTGGAATTTGAACCAGGACCTTTTTGCTGTGAATTTAAGTACAAACCACTACACCACTTTATAGCATTGAAAAGTCAACAATTTACTATAAGTTATAGTTTTCTTTTGTCTCCTGATGTCGCCTTAAATATTACAACTGTTATCACAAAGAGTAATTTAACCGAGCTACACTCACAGCAGGTGTGATGGCCAACAAAGTCTTGGAAATGGTCATATCTAATAAGATTTTATGGATCAATATTACTGATGATTTGTACAGCTTGTGTAGTTTTATAAATAGATTAGTCCTTCTCACCTCTGCAGGGATCATTCTTGACCAGAAACTCATCCAGAGCAATCCAACCTCCTCCAACCCTGACCATCAATGTGCTACGGAGGATCCGAACCATCCGCAGTTGCTGGGAATCTCCAAACTGTAGCAGCAAGACATAAAGATGTAACCAACTCACAAGTAAAATGTCGGACTCTGTCTCTTAAATGACTACATATTGAGAAAATTGATGTAAAAAAGGCTTACCCTGTATCTGTTTGCACTTATTTGCTCTACTTGGAATCTTTTTGGACAGCTACACTGTGAGACCTGTCGACTGACCTGTTGAGACAGCAAATTTTATTAGCAACATGCATTTCTTAAAAATGCATATTGTTTTGACTGCTTAATCCTTACCTCTTCATTTATCTGATCTGCATCCAGTGTTTTCCTGTAGGGGTCCCTACTGGGATGGAGCGCGCTCACAAACTCATAATAGTCAATAAAACCGTCAGCATTTGTGTCAAAAATGTTTGCCACAGCATTCATCTCCAGAGAACTGGTTGGAAACTCTACCAAGAGCAGAGAAAAAGCAAACAAAAACTTTTTGGATATGTCATGGAAATCAAAGATCATCTTTAAGATAACGTTTGACACAAACTCAGAAATAATGGCTAATTACTGGGGGAAAAAAGTCTTACTGGAATTAAGGACATAGTCAACAAACTCTTTCTGGCTGATCCGTCCATCCTGATCCCTGTCAATGCAGCGGAACACATCTAAGATCCGAGACTTCATGTGACTAATCCACTGAATGTAACGCTTTCTCCAAATGTTGAAGTCAAAATTGGCAAACTCCTCCATCTGAAAGGAAAAGCAAAGGATTGCAAAGACTTATAATTTTTTTCTCAAAGTTTTAGTTATTTTGGCCAACTACAGTAGTACAGGATCAAACTGGTATTTCAAAAGCATCACTCAAAAGGCCCATTAACCTCTTTGAGCATCTGCTGCTGTTGCTCCAATCGGTTTTGCCTCGCCACTGCCAGATGCCAAAGTTTTTGCCACTGGCTGATCAGCTTACTCAGCTGTGGGGTTTGTGGGTCAAGATGGTCCAGGGGGACAGATACGACCGGAGGCAGCTTCATTGCCCTCCGCCTTTCTGGAAGAGTAAGGAGTCATGTTGTAGTCATCTTTGTCAGATCATGGTTTTTCATTTTTGTGCACTTTTTCCAAAAAAAAAAAAAAAAACTCTTTTTACTTGTGAATGGGCGCTTGCTTGGGGAAATGTGGTGCTTTGGCGCACTCTTGTGTTTGCAAGACTTTGTCGCATGTTCAACTTCTGGGAACCTTTTGTGGAATTCCTCCATGAAAATCTGTAACATTTAAACCATGAAACTATCAAGGCTACATAGGCCTTAAAGCTTAGAGCAGTAAGCTGCTCCAAACCTTCTAGTAAGTGAAAGAAATACACTTTTCCCAATGCAGATTTTGTTTTCCATCATATTTGTGCAGTAGAGACATAAGTTACCATGTGTTGCTCAATAAATTTGTGGTTTTGCTCTGTAGTCTCAGGTAAAGGCTCTTGATCTCTAAGTTGAAGAGCTTCCTCTGAAGAGGAGATCCAGTCCAGGAGCCTCTGGACTTCCTCTTTCTCTGCCTCCAGTGATGCCAAGCTGGCCAGGATCTTTTGGCCCTGCTGTTGGGCCCAGGTGTGAACCTAACACAGAATCAAAAAACAAAACAATTACTTTGTTGGTTTAATTTGTAGGAAAATTACACTTAGAGACATGCGCTAATGCAAAGGAAGATTTGAAGATGATTACAGTTGAAGCAGTTTATGAATTAGGGATTGTTTTGTCTTTTATGCTTTGGTTTTGGGGCACTTACCTCTTCGTAGCGAGTTTTAGTCACACTCAGCCAAGATTTGAGGGTAATTATTGAGTCTGGGTGACAGGAGGACAGAATCTCCTCTCCCATACACTGGATCTTCTCTAACTCCCCAGCTTGAGCCTGCAGGTCATGTAGTGACTCCTGGCAGAGAAAATATTATTTTTTATAATATGACTCAAAACAGACAGTTGCTTTTTCAGTTTAAGGACACAGAATAAAGCTGTTCAAAAAAGACACTTCTAACACCTGGGATCAAGCAACACTTTGTTTAACTGTCCTTGAGACAAACACTGTTATCAGCAGTGTCCTGCAGTCTTGCCTCTGGCCTACCCACATGCAGATACAGTGTGTGAAATGAATGTCTCTCTGAAGAACTGTTTGGTGCTGACCTCATGTTCTCTGCGGAAGGCAAGTAAATTGTCCTCCTCTTCTGGAATGATCCCATACTTGAGGATCCGCTCAGCATCAGTGAGACGCTCCATGAAAGTGTGAATGAGGCCATCAAACTTCTCAGCCTCAAGAGGCAAAAGAAAAGGACAAACAAGAGTGTAAGAGACTATTAATCAACTTTTATTTCACCTTTTCATTTGATATGTGCTGCTTAACAAGTGTTTGAGTGACTTTATGCTTGTGTACACGCAGGACAGGTTTGGTCCAAGGGGAAACAGTACCTGTTGAAGTGCAGTCTCCAGCCTGTCCTGTTTGCTGACTGATAGTTTGCAAACAACTTCCCAGCGGCCATCCAGTTCATCCATCTGCTCCTGCAGCCAGTGAGCATCTGCTGTGCTGCTCCTTGTCAGATCTCGGACAGAGCGCTTCAGAGTCCGAATGCGTCCAGCTCGTTTCCCCAACTCCTTCTGAAAAGCCTAATCACATCAAATGACAGGAAACACAAGAACAAAACGGTAAAGATCAGGTCATTTCCATTTCAAGAATATTCATAACTTTTTGCTTGAACTGTTTATTCTCTTTGATCTGTATCATATTATTTCTGCAAAAACGTCCACTGACTATACCTTGTGTAGTGACCATACCTTGTGTTTGTCTATGAGGTTATTGACAGTGTCCTTATCTCCACCTACAGGAACATCTTCAGCTAGTTGGGGCTCAGCTCTGTACAACCAGTCATTCAAAGCCTGCAGAGCATCAGTGAATCGTCCTGAGAACAGCAGTGCTTCTTCCAGTTTATGTTGCCTTAAAGGAAATAAGTAAAACACATAAAAGGATGTTTATCTGTAATTTTAAAGAATTCTAAAAATGACTTAATGGGGTCATAAATAGCATACCTCTCCATGGATTTGCCACTGATGGTGTCCCATGTGTCCTTCAGTTCAGCCAGCTGGTTCTCCAGATGTTGCATGTCTTGGTCAAATTGAGCTTTCTCGTGGAGGCTGCGGCCACTTTTCATTGTGGCCTCGTACATGGGCCTCTTTGATCTCAAAAGCTTTTGAAACTCCTAAAAATACACCACTGATCAGTAAATAGTTAGTAAATGTGAATTACAAATGGCTGTAGCATTGACTGTACCTTCTGTTCAATGAGCTGTTGCTTGATCTCCTCATGGGAGACAGCAATCTCCTGATGGATATCTAATGTCTGCTCTACCTCTGTCATCCAGTCCAAGAGGAGGCACCAAGATTCATTAAACTAAAACAAAAAGACGAGTCAAATTTTACTCTCACATAAGCCACCCCCACATTAAATTCATGCTGTACCTGTTTGGCGTTTTTTCTGACATCTTCTAGCATCCTGCCTCTTTCGGAAATTTGGTGCTGCAGCTTTTTGTATCGATCCTGGACAGTCATCATCAGGTTGAGAATGACATCACAGTCCTCCTTCCTGCTCAGCTCTGTCAGCCTGCGGCCTGCACTCTCCAGCGAGGTCTTCTTTTCGCCAAATCCATGCACTTCATTAACTAGTAACTGAGAAGATCAGGGCAATGTTTACTGTAAATATAATGCTTTTAAAAGAAAAAGCAAGACTTCTTAAAAAACAAACCTTGTGATGTTGAAGCTGTGTGCAAACTGTATCCAGAACAAAACTCGAAACAGGAAGAGCCTCGATTGACTCTTCGCATTTACTCATCTTTGTAAGAATTTCCTGGATGCTGCTGTGAAATTCCTTGGCGAGACTCAGCCCTTCTGTAAGCTTAGCCTGAGACGAGAGCAGAATACTGAGAGGTTCTGTAATGAAAGAAATGAATTTAACTTGAGGTGTTCATTATTACCTTCCGCTCCTGCACTTTAGTGTAAACTGAAGCCCATTTCTGTTCTAGAATGGACAAGCTGTGCTCTGTGCCGGATCCCCGAACAACAAAACTGCTCTCCAGCATCCTGTGAACTGAATTTCTCACATCTGTGTAGGAGTACAGCTTTGATTCCATCTCATTGCACAACTCCTGCAATAGTTAAAGAAAATAATACGCTGAAGTCGATAATATATGAAGACATTTGACTGTGTTCAAGAAAATATCGAAAAGGACTAACCAGATGAGCATTGAGTCTTTCACTTGCAGAGTCTGGCATTCCCCACATAGTTTTGGAGGACAGTCTCAGGTCTGTGATCTCCAGCCACTGCAATAAATCCTGGATCTCCATTGTAACATCTTGCACCTGATTTAAAAACAAACAAACACACACATCTGTGATGTAAAAAAAGTCTTAGAAAAAGGTGATACAAATATTGTTGAAAAGGTTTACAGTAAATTCATAAACTAGTACGAAAACCACATAAGAGTGATATTAAATGTAAAAAATACATATTAAGACTTAGGGAAATTAAAGGGGGAAAATTATTAAAATTAAGAAAATCAGATAATGTTGCCAAACTAATAACAGAACATAACTGTAGCCAAGCAAGAAAAGTTACCATGAACCATGAAAGTACTCAAGTAAAAGGAAGAATAAGATGGGGCTCTAACATTTGTAATTAGAGTACATTTTTTTAAGTTTGCTAAAGTAAATTTCACAGTAATTTAAAGACCCACTCCAAATAAAAATTGTTTTTGGTGTTTTTAACATGTTGTTGTGGTATTGTTCTCATGATGGAGGACATATTTGAAGAACATTAAGCTAAAATTTACGTTTGTTAGTATTTTTTATTTAAATCAGGAAACAGGAACAGACAAACAAAGGCCTTTGCAAAAAGCTTGTAGCTAGTAGATGCTACAATTAGTCAAAAGCTGATCAAAAGCTCCCTGCTCTGCTCCACTTGATGCATCCACTTGTAAACGAATAGATCCATGTATGTATGTCTTTGTTTTCCTCATCCGAGCTAGTATTTGGCGCAAAACTGTACAGCCAAAAAGCTTCAGTATTGCTCCCTATTTTTGTTGCACCAGTAATTTTAGTTTGGGGGTGTGAAGGGCTGTAAGCTCACAGGTGAGCGTGTAAACACAGGGATGATGGGACGTCAGCGTAGGCTTACTTCTGTGCCAACGGTCCCGCCCACAACTCAGAGGCTAATTTCTGATCAACTACAAGCAGTCTGCAGAAACTACGTCCAAGAAATTGACACTGTTGTTTTTATTTTGTCTAAAACAGTGTACTCACAATTAAAAGACCACTGGGAATGCTTTTAAAATAGCGTCAAAAAATGATTGGAGTGGGACTTAAAATTATTCCCCACTTCTGATTGTACAGAATAAAAAACAAACAGAAGTTTCTATCCCTCCAGCCCACTCTGCCTTTAGTCTCCTGTATTTGAAACAAGAGATAAATGTTTTCTCTTTATAGTTTTTCTTTTACCTGACTCAGCCTGTTCTCTAATTCCAGTTGTCGGTGGTCAGTCTCACAGCGAACAAACTCCCAACTTTCGTTCAGAAGCTGTAGCTGAGCCTGCAGCCCATGTGGACTGTCTCCAGACCCAGCCTCCAGCAGCCTTTCTCCAGCCTGGTTGAGAGACTCAACGGTGCGGATGTGAGACATGACATCATTCCGCAGCACCTTTGAAACAACAGGAGCACCAGAAGTTCGACATGTTATAAGAATCTTTTACTTTAAAAAGGGTTTGGGATGTTAAAACAACCTTGTGTTTTGCCAGCTCAATTTCACAGGCCTGCAGGTCAATGGTGACTGTCTGTGTGCCTTGCAGTTGTTCAGCGGTGCGGGAAAGCCACATGTGCAGCTCATCCAAAGTGTTTTGGAACTGGCCAAGGCCCAGCAGAGCATTCTCCAACTGATGCTGAAATCACAAGTGGATCAATTGAATAACTGTTTGTTTTAAAATGATTTTGTTATGGAACATAACTAGCAATAACACATTTTTCCCAACACTTTGACTTTACATGCTTTAATTTTCTCACCTGTCTGTTCACAGTCTCAGACTCCAAACTATCCCAGCGCTGCCTGAAGTCGCATAAAGGTGAGACTGACCCTGGTCGCTCTGAGCCTGGCGACAGCCGGCACACAAACCGATGGTTTAAGCTTTCTATTTCAATCTTTTTCTGGTAGAGTTCCCGCTTAAAATTCTGAGACACAAGAGGAATTGTCACCAGACCTTTTAATGAAGCTCAGCATTCAATCACTTTACTTTTATGAGCTGTTTAAAGCCCCTTCCTAGCAGGTTGTTTTTGTTTGAACTCACCTTAAGATCACAGAGCTGCTCTTTCACTGATTCCAGATCAGTTCCTACCATGAACTCCTCTGTGCACCTCAGTTCAGCTGACTTCAACCACTCAAACAAGCCCTGGTGATGAACATTGAGCATTACTCCCTCAAACAAGAAAGTCTGCATTCACATTGCAAAATGCTAACAGCAGCAGAGTCAAAACATTGCTGGTACAATCAAATAAAATAATATATTCAAATTAAATTGTCACAGAATAAGATTCAAAAAACTTTTGCTAGATGGGTTTATTTTAGTTTTCAGTTTTAATGTCCAGTATGTCCAGTAACACCAACCTGCATAGTATCCTGATAATTCAAAGCTCTCTGCAGAGACTCCTCAAGCTTTTTGTGACTTTCATTCCAAAGTTTGTTTAAGTTGTTCCATGTACAATAAAGCTGTAATATAAAACAGTTTTTTTTTTAATTGTGCACACAGCATCACATGTAAAAAAAAAAAAAAAAAAAAAGCTTTTGTGTTTAAATAAATGTCCTACTTCATCCAGGCTCTTTGTGACATCCGGTTTGTCAGTATCTCCACATGCTGACATCAGATCCATTCCCAGAACTCCAAGGATGTCCAGATCTCCCTGCAAACTGTCTATATCCTCCCTTACAGACTACAAGTGGGAAAGGATAACATGGATTCTGCTGGACTTTTTCAGGAGACTGTTTAAATTGTGTTGTTTTTTTCCAACAAACCTGCATGGACTCGAGGCTCTGATGAATCGTCTCACAGTTTGTCAGACTGGAGCTGAGATCCAAAACTGCCTGCTGAGCATCACTGAGAGCTGTCGTCACTTCGCTCATATCGCTCCAAAATTTAACTGCTAGATCTAAGACTTTGAGCAACCAGCTCTCTTTCTCCTTTGCCTCTTGATGGGTCGTTTCCCACATCATGGACAGGCTGAACACGCGTTCGCGAATTGCTGTGAACACAAGCACAGAGAATGGCTTTAGAGAATGCCAACTGTTGAATACCTTGCTGGCCATGCAATGGGATCGTGTGTATCCATGTGGTTACCAGTGCCGATGGGTCCGTCTCCCGTTCCCTGACTGTTGGTAACCATTTCTTCTGCTTGTGTTTTGACATTGCTGAGGCCCAGCTCCAGTTTGGACAGCTCAACCAGGGTTTGCTTGTTGTGCTGTAGGTGCTCCTGGATTCTGGGGGTAAGACCTTGCAGGGAGGTGGGAGTCTGCATGTGACTAAGCAGACGGTCCAGACTCTCTCTGATAAGAGTCATCCTCTCATTCAACTAACACGTCAAAAACAGATAGGAAAACAAATGTTGGGATGATTTCTGGCATGTTTCCTGCATCTCAAAGCGATAAAATCGTACTTGCGTGAAGCGTGGTAGGGACTCCTCAAGGAGTTTTGCCGTCTCCTTGACTCGTTCTATGATTGCTGTGTGTTGCTCCTCAGTTTCTGCTGCCCTGTGACAGAACTGGTCTCCCTGAGTTGGGTTCAGTTCTGACAGGCGTTTTGCCAGAGAACATAAGCGTGCAATTATTGGTCTGTGTTCTGCTATGGACTCTCTGAGACCCTTAAAAAAAGAACATAAGGAGTTTTTTTTTTCTTTCAAATAAAAGTAAACACATGTTTGATTTGAGTTTATACCATAAATCCTTCAGGTACACATGGCCATGATATCAACTTAATAAAATGGGCCTAAGCAGATTGCCTAAAAAGGAAATGATGACTGATAGTTACATAAGGTTTCTTTGTTCATCAAGCCTAAAGGGAGTTACGAAGAAAAAAAGAGACAAATGAAGAGCTGGGACTCCAGTTTGAAAATAAAAGTCTTTAATTACCTGTAAGAGGTCCTGCTGCTCTCGGAAGGCTTCATAGCTGATTGTGCTTAGAGAAAGCTGACCAATGAGGGCCTGAGTTTCTTCCAGCCAAGGTGAAATCTCAGTGAGGCCTTCAGAGAATTGAACCAGGAGAGACTGAGCATGCTCAAGCTGGAGGACTACATGAGCATTGGTGGCAGACGTGGTGTTGCATTGCTCCTGCAAGGCTTCTACTGGAGTCTAAAGGGAGAAAATCAGAAAGTTTTTGAAACAATCATGTTTATACTATTACATTAAAATAGAAGGAAGTTTTACCCGGAGATCTCCAGTTTCTCCTTCATCATTATAAGTCATCAAGATTTCAGAAATCTTCATCATCTTTTCGATGTTGAATTTGTGCTGAAGAATCTCTACAGCTAAAATCTGTATAAGAAGATCGAACACAAAACTTCATTTGTACAGTTCAAAGTGCAGAAAACATAATGTTCCATGACAATGACAAAGAGCCTAAACCTTTTGTTCGTGGAGTTGTTCTGCTATGAGTTCTGGATCCAGATTGATAATTTTCAGCTTTTCAAGGCTGAGTGCTGTGTCTTTGAACCAAGCCATCTCCTTCAACACCGCTTGTTCCAGCTGGAGATGATACACATCATGTTAACCAGTCATCAGTAACTGTGTCTATTGTAAGTTGATAATACGTAAAATCTACCAAAAGGTTATTATACAGTAAAATTAGACTTACAATTTTGCAATAACTTTTCTAAGTACACAAAATACAATTACCTTAAATGTTAAAGTTTGGCTTAAACATGTTTAATTTCAACCTTGTAATAGAAACATTTCTGTGTACAACACAACACAGTGGCAAAGCGATATCTATGCTGATCGTCACGATAGGTTCAATAAAACATCAGTTCAGACAGAAAGTTCACCTCTTAATGCTTGTTTTTGTACAGAAGATGAAGCAAAAAGTGTGTTTTAAAGAAGCCTTCGCAGTCATATAGAACATGTGGCTGATGTAACCAGAACTTCTTTTTTAGGTGCGCGTCAACACCCAGCAGCCAATCAGATTTGAATATTCACCCAGACCATTTAAAGTACAATGTTTGTTTCTTATGGCTGTATATCAGCATCTTTGTTTTCTTAGAGTAATACTGCAGAAATAAAAGTCTTTAGAGTTCTGCTTATCTTACTGTCGATGTTTTTTGTGCACACAAATTACATTTCTGGGATATCTGACTGTACAAATTAAGACATTTCAGTTAACAAAAATAAAGGAAAAATATTCTTTCTGGCTTTTTTTTTTTGTTTAACAGCAGCATATTGTCAGATAAAATGTACCTAGTAAAACATTGTGACTAATCGTGATTAATCACAATCTATAGGTGTGATAAATCTGATTTTTTTTTTTTTTTTTTTATGGATTGACAGCACTAATTTGTGCACAACTAACATTTCTTCAACCTATTTGTCTGTGCTTCACTCCTATAGCGAATGAAGCACAGACATTTCATTGGACAGAAAATGCTACTTTTCTTGTTTAAAATGCTAACAATCTTTTTTTCTTGAACTTGTTTTTAATTTAGTAGGAATTTCATTGTAGTGTTAAATGGGAATATTACTCTCTGTCTTTCGGCTGCACATAGAACAGCATCTCCAGCATGCGTCTGTGCTCCTGCAGCTCCTAACAGCTCCCTTTCAATGCGACCCAACCACAGATGGAGATCCTCCTGGCTGGAGGTGCAGCGACTAGAAGCTTCCAGAGCCTGTTGGAGTCTCTGAAGCACATCCAGACTGCTCAAGCTCAGAACAGAACATCGGATACGCAGGGCATCCATCTTCTCTTGTACTTGCAGGGCTTCTTCAGCTGAAAGCAAGAGAAAATGCTTTTTATATTTTCATCCTTTCTCTATGTATAACCTGGATCACTTTGAATATACAGTGGAACAAACATTTTGTTAAATAATACTTTAATATTACCTGAAACTGCTTCCATTAAATCTTGACCTGACTTTTGTATTTTCCCCAAGTCAGCAGTTTTAATTTGAATATCATTAACAACAGCCTAAAAGAAAACGTTCAAAGTAGTTAGATTTTTCACTATAAAGATCCAGTATTTGTGTTCTTATTATGAATAAACATGGTGGATCTTAAACCTTTGCCCTGTCTGTGGCATCTTGGAGATACAACATCACTCTTTCTGCACTCCGCAGCTCGGCAAGCCTCTGTTCCACAGATATGAGCCATTGCTGTAGGCCGTCTACTCCATCCTGGAACACCTGAGCTTTGGGCAGAAGGAGCTCCAGCATTGTCCTCCTATTATTTTTTGATAAGCGCACAGTAAGGTCTCCTGCAGTCAGTTGTACCAACTCAAAAGCTATTCATGTATTGTTAGAGTAACAGACCTTCTCTCTGCCTCCAGCTGTAGAATTTCCCACTTTTCCTTAAGATGTGTGAGCTTGACTTTTGCCTGCTCCCCTTTCTCTCCTGGGTGGGTTTCTACCAGTCGAGGACCCTCCAACATCATTGCATCCATACTACGCCTTCGGTCAGTTAGGAGACGCAGTAAGAGCTTTTAAAATGGAAAAAAAAAACAGAAAAATCCCAAACTATGTTAAAATTGTCCCCAGATTATTTTAACTTGTTGGATTTTATGTATTTCTTCTGCTTTTATAGTATGTTTCATTGAACTTTTTTTGTTTGTTTTTAGAGGCTTTTCTGTAGGTTTGGTCTCATGTTTCAAGCTTCTATTGTCAGGAGGATTTACCTCCACTAATCTCACAGTGGGTGTGATTTCAGCTGAAACGTGACTTCTTTTTCTCACACCCTCAGGATGTGTTCGCAGACTATCAGCAAGCTCATTGTGGCATTGAAGAAAAGCTCACTGTTGAATAGAGCAGCATTCCTCTCATCAAGAATGAAGCATAAACACCTTGGGTTAAAAAAAAAAAGTCAACCTGCTCATGAAAGAAGAGGAAATGAGGTGATTTAAAGTCTCAGACAACAAACCTTTTGTTCTTGAAGTTGTGCTTTCACCACTTTGACCTCTGACGATGGGGGTTTCTGGCTGGATTCCAGTTCTTCTATCTCACGCACCCATATAACCAAAGCGTCCAGGTTTTGGAGGAATGATTCAGTATCTGTGGACACATCCTTCAATGCCAGGGCCGACTTTGTTTCCTTTGAAACCCCCCCCAAAAAATGCCAACATAAGCACAAACAAGTTTTACAAAATTTAAGAGGGTCAAGTCAACATACTTATAGAGTAAAAATGGACATACCCTCCACCTGTCTAGACTAGAATCTTGGTCTGAACTTGAGCGTCCATCATTTTGAAGCTGCAAATTAAAACAGACCATTACGTTTTTCTAAATGAAGAGAATATTTTTGAAACAATAGCCACCCACCACGATGAAAGAGGCTTTAAAAAAAAAGCCAAAGATGAAGGGATTGTTAACTGCTAAAAAAAATGTTTGAAATGGAATACAGGTGAGATTTGTGTTTAAACCTCAACAAGTTCGTCTTTGACACCATTCAGGACTCTGACAGTTCTGGTGACGATGGGGTTTCCTCCCTTGTCTCCTGATGGATATTCTGTCACCTCTACGATTTCCGTGACAACTGTCTCAGTCACTTCAGTCACCTCAATGACCTCACGTGATGCCACGGTCTTCCAGGACCAGGGACTTCCCTCCCTGGAGTCTCTTCTCTGGAAGATGGCCCTCCTGTCCGCAGAGCTTTTGTCCGGGTATGCCAGTGGAGATCTTGCATATTCTGGAAGCACCGCTTTTCTTGTCAGGGTTGCGTTTCTTGATGTTTTTATTGGAGAAGGGCTGTTGTGAAATACATTTTCCAGAGTACTGCTACTTCTGATTGTAGAGGCAGGAGAGCTGTGAAGGGGTTTATCGGAAAGAGGAGTGTAACAACCTTCCTCCCTTGTAAGATCTATTCCTTGTTCTTTCTTTTCTCCTTCCAAAATACCATCCTTCTTGGTACCATCTGTCACTTTTTCTTTGACAACCTCTTCTCTTTTGAGCTCCCCATGCTGTTCAGAAGGCTGCCATTCCTTTCGTCGTTGGTAGCACTCCTTCAAAAAGCCTTGGTCTGACCTCACCTGCTTTGATTTTTGGCCCAAGCAGCTGGGCCGGCTCATGAGGTTACCCATAATTCTTCAGCCAATGGGCTAATGAAGTAATAGGTGAGATAAGGCCCCTTGGCCATGCATGTAGAAGATCCTTCAGCTACCTACAATAAAACAAGGGGTGCTTACAGTCATTACATAATGACCAATATTTTGCATAGTTACAAAAATATACTAGATTGTCTTTAATTAGACAATTTTCTTTTACGGAGTTGCTAAAAAGTGGTTTCCCATGCCCATAAGTGAAAGACATTGCTTTAAGAAAAATAAACCAACCCCTAAATGTCCTGAAGGAACCACTTCAGGAATTCCTTCTCAAAGCATAATCTGTTTCTTACATTCCTGTACAATATTTAAATTCTCTTCACCCTCTGAATCACCAACCCAATTATTCTGGGCCCAGAAATCAACCTGACAGGCTTATCAAGGATCCCACTGCTGACGCTGGCACAGCAAATCCAGTGGCGAAGCGCCAGCGTTTTGTGTGTCTCAGCCTAAACATGTCCTGGAAATTCCTGTTCAGATTCTGATCAAATATGGAAGGCATACAAACACAGACATTCCCTGAGTTCTGCTGGATGTCAAAAGGAGGGTGTTGGGGATGAGAGGGTTCTGGAGATCAGATACTTGGCAGTAGGACACTGAGGTCTTTTTACACTCAAATGCTTCAGTAATGTTTACATGCAGCAGTTTGCTAGGGAAACAAAAAAAAACAACAATGTTAGCAAAGCAGTCAACATCTTGGTCGACTAAATTCAGTACAAACGACTCACTGACAATTTCAAGCTGTTAGTTTCCTCCTCCCCGACAGTGGCTTCATTGTGTAGACAGGGGGTTAAAGGGGAATGTAATTATGTTGGGATAGGGGCGCTGAGATGGATCCTTCAGGAGATCCCAGGGAGAGAGTTCCTGTTAAAGCCAGGTCCTCTCCTCAGAGGGTGGGTTGGACTGGTCTATTCACAATTAAACAGGTCAGGTCAGGGATAGGCAACTCCTAGGCCTTGAGGACTGCATTCCTGCATGTTTTCCAACGTACCATGCTCTGGCATGTTCCAATTGGCTGGACACACCTGAACCAGGTAATCAGTCATGAGTGGGGCTTGGAAATCTGGAAATCACAGAGACACTGTGGTCCTCGAGGCCTGGAGTTGCCTATCCCTGGTTCAAGTCATGCCTGGTGATCAACAAAACAATGGAGAAGGGAGGGGGTCTAATATGGGTCAGCAAATTGTGTTGCTGGCTTCACAACCAACTGTGCAGGTTGCATTTTTGACCCAAAGATGCATGAAAGGCAGATGTGCTGCACTGTATGAATACAGTTGAGTGTAAACAATGTTTCCTTTGATGATAATATTATGCTGAATATGCAGCTTTCTGCCTTAGGTTAGACAAAGACAGTCTGTAGCCAAGGAGCCCCTGCTCACTGTGTAGAGATCCCCCCTCAGATTTTAAACCTAAATTGCATTAATGTTGTCTACGAAAATAACGTAGACAGAAATGTGATAAAAAGTTGCATTTAAAAAAAAATCTAAATAGGATTTCCCCTTTATGATGACTCCATGAACAGCAGAAATTGCCTGCATCTTGTATGTCTCTGCTGAGCAGATGATGCAGTCTAGGGGTCCACGGGGAACACAGTCAGATGAGAGTGGTGCCCAGACAAAGCCCAGGACTCCAGATCAATGATTACCCAGTTAGCTCACATCACTGCTTAGCAGTCTCCTGAGGAGAGCAGAAAGTGTCCATGGCTGTTTCCACATGGGTTAACATTCAGAAGAGGGCGTGCTGTGTCTGGTTACAGCACCTTTTGAGTAGCAAGATGACACGGTTTGCTCTACAGAGATCTCACAGTAATGTGTATAGGTGGAACTAAGAGTGGGATTAAAAAAAAACATCTCCAGGCATACTCGGATATCATACTAACATAAAGACAGGGAACTTTTAAAACTGGTTCTACATGAGAGGAAGAAATTGAAAACTATGACCTACATTTGCCCCTCTGTCAAAGTAAGCTGGAAAGGTTTTCCAGTGGCACTATCCCTCCACTATCAACCACAACCCAATTGGAGAAGAAGAACCACAGCATCACTCATCTCGTTTTGCTCATTACCTACCCATTCCAACACTTATCCTAAAGTGAAAAGGTTTCTCAATTGAGACCAGTCCTTTCTCTGCTTTCAGCTGTGATTCATGATACTTCTAGTATTACAGGAATTGTGATCATTATTACAAACCATAACATTATTGCCTTGTAGACGTGTTCAGCTTAACACCAGTTCCCAACATGCACAATATACTGTGAGTGGGAAGGGTTTTAGCATCTTAAACAACAGACCCTCCAAGGGTCTTTGGTTAATCGTTTTCATTCTGATGGGTTTGGAAGCTGAATTGTGCTGGTTTTGTTGCTGGTTGCTGCACAATAATCATCAATCAAAACACTGCTGTCATGTTTAAGGGAGGTCCTTTAGTAGTAATCACTAAAGTGGTTGCTAATCAAAGATGGCAGCTGTGCATTTACCCATGAGACTCATAAAATGTATTGGTGGATGTAGTGCAAGGTCAGACATCCCTAACAAACGGTTCTGCAAATGTGTCTACGATAGGAAACAAATATTGGAGGTTTGGGAAATAGGTTGTCAACAGGACAAATTAAGTTTCTAAAAAACAGATAAATAAGACATACTCACATTCAAAGTATTCGCACTGAGCCTGTTCTTTCTGATAAACTGATTCTGGAGTATCTAAATAAAAGTTGGCCATCCCTCACTTGGGTAGTCTATGCTCTCACGTGGATCCCTGCTGTAATCACTGACCATTCCAAAGTCCAAAATCAAACTTTCTCTGAGCCAATCCTGAGTCAGTGGCAGTTTTGGTGGTTAGGAGATTAAGTGAATTTAATTGCACTTACCCTGAAGCGGAGCTGGGCCCAACAGCATGAGTAAAGGAATCCCGCTAGCCCTCAGTCACCATTCAAAGGGGAGAGAAAGAAAAAAAAAACATCCAGCTTTGTTTGAGCATCCTTTGAACGGTCTCCCAGCTCCAACATCCCCAAACTGAAACTCACCTCCAACGCACACCCATTCATTCACACACATATTCCCATACAAAAACACTCTCCACACAACACTCACACATGCCCTGATAACTCATGCTTTTCCGTTGCCCACAGTCACAAGCAAACAATGTCCTCCTCTCCCCTCACAGTGCACCCCTGCTCTCCCCTCCCTTCACTTCACTTCTCCTCCCACCAGCTCTGCTCCTCTCCCTTTCTTCTTTGTTGTGGGAGCCGTGATAGAGGCATTCCTTCCTTGTTTTTGCCACTGATGGGACAGCGCACCAAGAAGAAGACAATGTATTCCAACGGCTCAGTTGAGCTCCCACCGCTCGCAGCCAAGAGCAGTTTTCACAAGGAGGTCAATTGTTGCCAGTTTCACGTAACACCACGGCGGCGGCTTCCTCAGCCAAACTGATGCTGCTCAGACTGCTCCAGTTTCAGGGGGCAAAGTGCCCTCTTTACCTTCCACTGGCTTTTTTCCTCTCACTCCCCTCCTCATCCCACAAAGCTCCTCCTCTGTGTCTGCTGGGACCAGAAACTCCATGCTGCTGGAAATGGGGTGGGGAGAAAAAAAAGAAAGAAATGGAGAAATAGAGTCTTCTGAGGACCCCTGGGCCTTCCCCAAAACATTCACATGTTAAGTGACAGCTGCCTCAGCCCATTCCCTCTGTGGATGGTGAGCAAAAGAAGTGCAAGCTACAAAAGAAGAGACCCACACCCACCCTGCAATCCCACCACTCACACATTCACCCCGTACCCTAATGCATTCCCCAATTTCCCATTCACCATCAATGCAGCAGTCTCCACACAGGCAACAAAGACGGCTAATTACTGTAAAACATCTCAGATTACCGCTCAACTCAGTTCCAGCCATTGGAACCAAAGCGCTTAAACAAAGTGATTGGGAACAAATACAGAGGAATGGGAAGATCATTCCAAGTTGTTTCTATGTTTGTCAAAGGACAGCAAAAGAAGGACTCCTGAGGGGAGATTCTTGCATCCTCCTTTTTAAAAAATCACAATATTATGCCTTAACATCTCCTACCCTTTTTATGTTTTATACCAACATTTCAGCACAACCACTAGCTAGTTTTCATAAAATACTATCTATGTAATTAATGACAACAGTAAAACAAAACATTCCACTGAGGCAGGTGACTTTCCCATTTTCATATCCCCCTCATATTCTAAAATCAGCCTACTGTTTGACAAATAGATATTATATAAAAACCCAATTTATAATTTTTCTCTGCAAAAAAAATGGCTGCATGCAACCCACCAGCAAAACTAACATTTCACTGTATTTTATTATATTTATTGATTGTGTTTTTTTGTTTATTTTTCTAAATTGTAATATGAACGCTAAACTTCATTAAAATATACATTGTAAGTGTTTGTATGAAGCATATCATCAACATCACTTTGTCTACTGTCTAAAGTGAATCTCTTCAAACAGGTCAATTCAAACAGGATGCATAACAACTGGAGAAGCTCTAGACAAAAAGTTGAGCTGATTCTTCTTGTTTTCTTCTGGATTTTTCGCTCCAGTTTCTTTTATGTTTTTACCCTCTCACCTATTTCAATGTAAACAACCCTAAGTTAAGGACATGTGTGGGAACGACAATAATACAGGATGAATGAAAATATCTGTCAGTGTGGCTGATCACAGCAGGAGTAATTGTACAGGAAAACTCCAAAAGAGTCAAGATATTTAACCCCACTGTCCAAAGAGTTGTCACTTTTGGTTTACTCTCAAATTTCACTCTTTATTTCTCAGAGAGGACACAGGTTGAGGTGTGCAAAGCCTTTGGTGTGTTATAACCCATCAGGCGCCAAGCGTGCTCAGAGATGACAGAGAGTGCTGAGTGGCTGTGACACTATGGAAAAACTGCTGAGTGGCCGTGCTGGATGACCTGAAGGAAAGAAAACCTGCCAAACCATAGTCTGTGAGCTTGGAGCCAAAACCAGTTGAACCAAGGCAGTAAGCTTCCTGTTTCTTTCCACATTGGCACAATAGACCCTGAGAGCAGCAACTGGCTTTTGGACCAGAATTTAAATGCCTAATCACAGCGTAACAGTTTCCTATAGCCAATCTGACACAAAAGTACACAAAATTGGCAAGCTGTGAATGCTAGCCCACCTTGACCAGGTGTTTCGTAGACCACCGGCGCCTGGGCTTGAGAGCTATGGTGGCAGCACTGGCAGATCTTGCAGCTAATAAATGACCCCCCTATTTTGTTGTTAGAGCATGGCCACTGACTGTAAACAAAGCTTATCATTTGAACCAATGGCACTGAGCAATCATTGGGTCAATAGCTCACCAGCTGGTAACCACCAACTGGTGAGCCAGAGTCCATTTGGCTCTTTTGGTAGCTGTGATCCCTCATGCGCTGTCATTGGGTTCTTTCCACAGGCCTGCCTTGCAGAGGTGGGCCGCAGCTCTGGTCTCTGGAATTGAGAACAGGATAGTGGTGTTGTGAGCTGTGATGGCTCAGCCTTCCAAAGCAGCAATTGTATTGTGAAAGCCTTTAAGTACAAGGTTAAAACAAACCTCAACAAAAGGCCAAGCACACTGATAGCTGTTTACTTGAGTAATTTTGTATCTGTTTTACATTGTTTTTCCCCAGTTGCTAAAAACTAAATGCCACTCTCTGAAACCAGTTGATCAACTGCTTTGACTCTTTTCTCAAAAACATCACTCTTTGGTCTGAACCAGGGATCAGCAGCAAACAGCATTGGTATGCCGTCTAAGTCCAGACATGGAGCTTGTACATTGGGTGCAATGATCGTAACCATTGTGTTGACCTCACTTGCATACAGTTCAGAAGTGCAATGAATGCAGCCCATATGCAGTAAAAATTAAAAAAAAAGTGAAATCTCAAAAACAATTTCATTCTAATTTGTTTTTTGGGAGGGGGCTTTACCATTCTTTATAAACTATTTTTGGTATAGTGTCAAGTGTTTTGTAGTGTGTTGTGTTTGCTGTATGTTTTTTAGTTTTGACAACAAAGTCTTCATTGTGACCTCAAAGTGAGCTTTTGACCCAAGAGTCAAGTATTTTGCTCATTTTGAAAACCATGTTTAGTGTTTGAGGAAACTGGTCTAATGTTTCAGAAAATGTGTTTTAGCAATTAGGAAAACTGTAAACAGTTTGATGAGAAAGAAAGACCTGCAGGCCCTTTCTGCCCAATCTTTCTCTGCAAGAAACTAGCAGTGAGAAAGTGTGTTGCAAGACAAACACTCTTTTGAAAACCTGCAACCTGATCCATGCTTTAAGCAACCTGCAGCCTTGTATGGACTATGTGGGGCAGCTGTGGTGCCTAGGCAAAGCAGTCGATCTCTGATTGGAAGATCGCCGGTAGGCCTTCCTGTCAATCTGTTGAAGTGTCTTTGGGCAAGACACTGAACCCCACATTGCTCCTGGTGGTTTTAGATTGGCACCAGTATTAGCCAAAGGACCTGCCACCAGTGGGTGAATGGGACTGACTGTAAAGTAGGAAGGCACTATACACGTTCAGACCATTTGCCATGTATCTGTGCAGATGAAAGATTTTGCCCAACATTATCACTTTTTTTTTTCACAGTGACAAACATAGATCCCTCACTTAGTTCTCACTCACATACTCAAATGCAGTCATATTCATGTTTTTTTTTTTCCTGGAAAGTTTGCCAGACATTACTGTCAACCCATTTTTCCTTCAGCAGATTTCTCCATTCTTCCAAAATGCAGGAAACAATGACAGAGACAGGTTTGGAAAAAAGCTTCTATCTGATTTACCATCACAGGTCCATTGTGCCAAAAGGTCTGAGGTCTGAGATCGAAAAAAAAATAAAAGGATGAATTTTGTGGGCCTGTACCCCCACCCCTCCATCTAAAGCCCTCTGCTGCCTTCAAACTAAATATGACCTCAGTGGCTCCTCTACAGAACATGGTAATTAGACCTCTTCACTAGGATTGAAAAAAGAGAGGCTCCCCTTTTTGGGGTCACACCAGAAGCACCATTCAGCATGCATACTGTCATTTATCACGAAATGGAGGCTGTGGCGAAGAAAAGTGAATGAAAGGCTGATGGATCCCCCTACTGAGTTGCTTAGCCCCTGCTGGGATGCTTGGATACTGGAAATCACCATCATGGAGGGGAGAGGGATTTAGCCATTTGGGATATGAGGAGCTCAGCCACATAATTGACTTTGCATTTTGTTCAACAGCTCCCAGGAAACAAGGATTTTTACAGCTAAAAGGCTGCATTGTGCACTGACAATAGAAGTGCATGAACAGTTAAAGAAGGGGACATAAACTGCCATTAACCCTAGTTACAGTAATGTTTTTAAATATATTTAGCTAAACAAGTTTATTCATCCTAAAGTAATAATAAAAAGTCCTTTTCAAATTAAAAAAAATATATGTATCCCAAGATCAGACTCAATATACCATTTCATTGGACATTAGTTTTAATGATTTGCAGCCTTAGCAACAAAACTCCCATCCCTAAAGGTTAAGAAAGCAGAACAAGAAAAGTGGGGTGGGTATTTGGTGGCTTTCAGAGACAAAGAGGAGAGGATGAAAGGCTGCGATCCTTCACTCATTTTCCAGTGTCTTCTGGTAAACACTGTGATTCAAAGTTTGTTTGTGATGCAGCATTTGCTGCAAACTCAGGGAAACCAGTGACCTTTAAAAGTTTGTCCAGACAGACCTGATCACTAGGCAGGCACAGGGGAGGGTGTTAGGGAGACACTCTGACCAGGACCTTTGACCTTTTTTCTTTCCACAGTAACAGTGTAAAAAAATATGGAATACATTGCATGTTTTTCCTTGCAGAACTGGAAAAAGACCCAGAAGACTTCCATTTCCATCCTTCCCATTTTTTTATCCAAAGGGAAATCTGTTTTTGACCCGATTGCATCAGCCAGAACAGCCATAGTGCTAGATCAGTGGTTTGCAACCTGAGGCTCTGGAGCCAAATGTGGTTCTTTGAATCTTTCCTTGTGGCTCCTTGGTTTTGAAGGAAAACGCAAATGCTTACAATTAATAATAAGTAAGTACTTTAAGTTTGTCATTTATGTTTAAACATTGAAACTGATATGATTTTATAGTGGTAATATATATATATATATATATATATTTTTAACCACTACTGACATTACACTACTGTCTAAAACTACAGATCGGTTAGTACTATTAGATTAAGGTGAAAACACATATTGTGATCTTCTGCCACACAACAGTGTCTAGTTACAATTCAGAGTTCTTAGTTCAAAGGTGTCATAATTCAACTATTGTTCATATTTAAAAGCTACATTTTGTTTATGAAAGGCCTGATGGCCACAAAACAGAAACAAATACATATGTGTATTTTTCTAAACAATCAAGTGAGGCTTTGCGTTTCTCAATGGGTTTTAGTCAGTGAGAAACTGGACCAAATGTTTTTTTTAGTGTTAAAAGTTGCATACCTCTTTACTAGAAGATAATTTTCCATAATAATAATAATAATAATAATAATAATAATATAAACCAAAGTATTTCATGCAAAAACATTGAGCCCAGATGGTTTTAAGAGCATCCTTAAGATAACAAAAAGCATTTTTGTTTCAAACTTTATTTATCTTGAAAAAATATTAGGATTTAAATGTCAGTTCTTTTTTTGTCAACACCGAGACTGGTGTGTTGTGGGAAAGCAATCATGTGTTTTGCCTCTTGTCAAAGAGCAGGTGTGCAACCCTCCCGTGTGTTGCAGGAGCTGCAGAGGGATGTCCTCATCCACTTTGTCAGCTAACAAGTCCCTCTGGCTCAGAGTGCAACCAGCGGTGCTGCAGACTCACGGCATTACCATGACAAAGGGCTGTGGTCGAATGCAGCATGATAAAGCCATAGTGGAGCTAAAAGAAACCCCTCTATTTCACACACGCTCACTGGGGGTCAAACTAAAGGCCTACAAAGCGTTCCCACTTTCCCATAAGGGGCGATAAGACATGCCTGTGCATCTTACATGTCAGTGTCTATGGAAACAAGGTCTTCTTCAAATGCTACAAATAAAACCAAGAAGATCTGAAACTGCCTTTGTCATGACTTTTTCTCCTTTGGTTTATGTTTTGTTTTGGGGGTCACATGGGTTCAAACAATTAAAAAAAAAAATTAAACCTTTTATTTTCACTTAATGGCTTAGATATTCATCTCAACTGACATTCCTAAATTAGAGACAAATCCAAATTTCAAAACCAGAAAAAAAAAAAAGATGGGTTGGATGGGACTGAGATGGAATGGATGAAAAAAAATAAATAAACCAAGCATCACAATAAACAGTCAAAGACAGTTTTTCTTGGTGGTAGAATGTCTGCCTTGAGACTGGAGATCGTGGGTTCGAATCCACATCTGGGTCATACCAAAAACTCAGGAGACGGATCAGTGCTTGACACACCGGTGAAAGTGGACAGGCAAAACACAGTTACAGTAAAAGTTGAGTTTGAACGACTCTTTCGAGGAAAGTGTCATATTTAGTTGATAGTGCCTCGAAGGGAGATTTTCAATCTGTTAGCAAAACATTTAAATCCAGCTGTGCTTAGTCTGTCTAGAAACACTGCTATAATGGACAAAATCTTCTTGTGTTCAGTAAATACCATCATAATCAGATGTGAGCATTCTTATCCAAAGATCCTGCCTTTTTTCTGCTTCTTTGCCTCCTCCCATCTGGCTCTGATGTCTTTTCAGTCTGTTCGATCATGTGTGCAGAAGGGCCTCCAGTGCCAAGCAGTTCTCCAGCCTGGCTGTCCAGGCAAGGCACAATGAAGCCCGATTCCCCTGCCTCTCTAAAGAAGTCTCCCTGCAGGGGCTGACGAGGGCCACCTCTGTACTTGTCTGAAAAACTTGAGAAAATAAAATCTCCCATTTATAACCTCCTAAAGTGTTTACAGAAGACCAAAAGGAGACAGGGGTCCAGTTACCTCGCTCCGTTGTGATTGTGCAAACAGCACTGTCTTTATGAATGGAATGAAAAAAAACGGATTGAGTGTGGACTACCAGGAAAAACAGATGAACTAACGGCTGAATGTAGAAGCTGTGACAGAGTCCTGTTTGTGAGAGGGAACTGAAAATGAAAGAGACAGGAACAAGAATGCAGACAGACAGTGGACGTAACCAACCCTAGAATCCAAAGGAGGCAGCCTCATCTCCATACACGAAAGCCACTGCCTCAGAGCTCGGATTTGACCTCTGAACTCACACTGCCATTGGCTCAGCTCCTCTGCTTCTCTTCTGAAATTAACAAGAGTTAATCAGTGTCAAAAGCTGATAAACTCACTATTACTGTGTCATATGAATTACTTTTTTTT
Source organism: Adrianichthys oophorus (assembly GCA_036245035.1). NCBI lineage: Eukaryota > Metazoa > Chordata > Actinopteri > Beloniformes > Adrianichthyidae > Adrianichthys > Adrianichthys oophorus. The sequence goes on from BSAI01000207.1 coordinate 21,003,480, forward strand.
GTTACACCAAAAAAAGTGCACTCTATTTTTATACTTTAAGATCAAGCAAAAACTTTTATCCAAAATGACATATAGGTCTCTTAGAATTGAGGGAAATGTGGGATTGAATGTCTTTCCTAAGAGCACAATGCCTGTAAAAACTTGAATTTGAATTCTAAACTAACTGATTATCAGCCAACGCAACCAAAAAGACCAAAACTTCTCTGGTTTATCTTGAATGATGCCCAAATGTCACAAAAATGACACGTAAGAGTCATGATCAGACATCTACCGTAGGTTACCAGTTTTGAACAAAACTGTCCATTTCTTTCACTTCTGGCTCACTCAACTTCAATAAAAAAAAAAACAAAACAAAACTGTTCAGTATTAAAAACAGACAAACGGGCGAGGTGCTGTAAACATTTAAAACCCTCACCAATTTTTTAAGGTAATGCTGAGTGAAATACAAAGTATTCAACTATTTGGAGCAAATAATTTAACTAATGTTATTACAAATGTAAAGCAGGCTCTTTGAAAAGCCACAAACTTTGAAATTGATTGTTGTTTATTATTGTCATCCGTACACAAATCACATTTTTCTGTCAAATACTGCGTAAGAAAACATAATTATTTTGCCAGATTCATCATCAAAATGAATCATTATTATTTTGTAAAGCTCCTAGTAAATTCTAACTGTTCTTAGGTTTGTGATTGAGTTCCTCAAAATCTAATTCTAATTCTAATTTTAAATGACATTCAAGTCAAGTGACTGTGAGAACTTCTCTAATGTCTTCTAGGACTTTACCTGAAGGTGTGCCTGGGCGGTTTCAAAGCCCATGCATCTTGGATGGAAGGTTTTTCTTTTTTTAATCTGCAGGTTGAGTTTTGTTTCATTAATCCACATAACAAAATCTCAAAGCTTCATGTCATTATGATCACATTTGAGCCAATTTGTTGTACTTTTAAAGACCAATCATCTTTTGAGCTTTTTTCAAAGGTATCCCCAGTGGTTTATCAACAATGATTATGCTCAATAAACCTATATCGCACAGTTTATTTTCTAGGTCGAAAATACGTTGTTTTTTTCCTTTAAATCAAACAGTATTTTTTTTGTTTCATTCCTGATTCTCAACAATTTGAATAAATAAACTTAAAACACAGTTTTAGTTTTATTGGATTCCTTCCACCATCAGAAAAATTCTGATAGAAAATATGGCTGTTTCATGACTTTTGGATTGATGAAATAATAATCTGCACATGTGCCTGTTGACTCTGGTGTTAGTGGCATACCAAGCTGTGGAAAAAACATTTAATTGCTGAGTGTTTGTTTTTTTTAATTTCAACAGCAGCTTTAATATCTGTGACAAATAATGAATGTTTTTGATAATACATTTTTTTTCTTACATTTTATCAGAGATACTGATTCAGATAATTAAGTTAAACTGCAAACTCAAGCGAAGAGAAGATTTCAAATGATCTTGTTACTTTTTTAAACAAAAAAGTCGTCCCTTTAAGCTGAAAGATCTCTGTCCTCTTTGTCTCATGGGCTGGGACCTCAGTGTTTCTATAAACTTTATAAACTGAACAAGCGGCAGTTTTACATATTACAAAGAAATGCTCTCAGGGCTAATACACCTAACCAAACTGTTTTCATTCAATATAAGACCAGAACATGCATTCTTTCAACTCTGTTGGAGAACATTTTTATTATTTGATGAGCAGAAATTTGCTTTGAAATGAACATATAAAGTCATATTATAAATCACCACAAAAAACATTTTACACAAGCATACCCATGTTTATGATCTTGTGCAGTAAGTTTTGAAAATCCATTCAGAACAGCATCTTTTTCCTGTAACAAACAGTGAGTGAACAATTAGTGTTTTTTTTTTTTTTTTTTTTTTACTTTAATCCACTGCAGATCCTCAGGACTTGCACATCTAGGCTTTTTATCTGAGCTCCTACCTCACTGCTTCCATCCAGGTTGGAAAGAGTTGGATCATAGTCGAGCGAACTGAGGTAAGAATTGAGGGAAGTTGAAGTCCCAGTGCTTTTGGCAACATGCTCCTCCGCCAAACCTAGTGGCTAATGTTGACACACAGAGCAAAATATTTGTGTGTCTGTTATAAGACACCAAGTCTGAGTCTTTATGGATGCTGGGATTTCTAAGTATTGGTCAAATATCAAAAATAAATAAATGAAAACCAGAAAACAGTAAATTAAGACATATATGTTGGGAATGAATAATAATAAGAATAAAATCATGTCTTTATTCCAATTTATTTGGCTTGTTGCTAAAAGATGAAAAAGGTCAGCCTAACACTGCCCTCATGTGGTCAGCTGCTGCTTTTTTAGCAGAATGTTTTTAAATGTTTCGTGACCCCGAATGGGATACAGGTGTGCACCTATGGACTTCAATAAAGACCAATTGTCCAATATAATAAAACCTGATGCAGCATATTTGCCATTACAGAAGTCACTTATTTTGACTTAAAACAGCTATCAAGCAGTAAAGTCATATTTGGGTGAACCTAAAACTTTATTTGATGTATCTGCATGCCAACAGCTTGCAGGATGCTTTTGTTTGTTCTCTAAAATGAAGTGGGTACAAATGAAGCATAATACTATCCAAAAATGTTCTTCATTGGAAGACTTGAACTCTAGACTTAGGTGCTCTGGTGGTGGCCATATCTGCAATTAATTTATGTCTTAAGCTCAAGTTAAGAACCTTTTTAACCAAATAATACCTCCACTTTTATCTTTAAACAATTTTAAGAGTACAAGTTATATATAAAACACTCCCATTATTGAGATTGAGAGCAGTCTTGGGTATAGTCTTATTTAAAAAGGTGATTTATTTGAGCAAATTATTTTTTTTTGTCTCCATTTTTATTTGTTACTTTATGTAATGTACCATTTTTAAGCTTTAGTAAAACAAGAAATATAGATAAAGTAGTTCACTGTTTACTATAAATGTCAGTTAGCTATGTTTTCTTTAATTACTAGTTGGACCTGGATATCATGTATAGTATTGAGTACTGGAAACAGGTCTTTATACTTTTTTTTATTTTAATCCATGTTGTGGCAAAGCTGCTGGCACATACCAGGGCTAGTTTAAACACGAGAAAGCTGTGACCTTAGCTGTCCTGATTTCAAAAGATAAATGTCTAACTAGTGTGAAAGAAATCATTAAGTCTTGGCCTTTTTAAAGGATTTTTTGTTAATTGTATTTAATGATACCCCAAGTATGTGAACTCATCTTGTGCCAAAAATCAAGCCATCACAAGTAAGTAATATGGAGCTTATGGAATAGTACAAAAAAAAATAAACTGTTTTTTTTTTTCTTTTTACAGAATCAGATACATGAATGACAAGGGTAAATCTTCTGAGCATTTTTATTTACAGCATAATGTTAAGTTCATATACAACAGAATCCTTGTTAAATCATTTGAATATAACATTGCTGCCAAAAGGAAAGCCAAACAATTGATGGTGAAGCTGCATGAATTTCATTTTACATCAAAATGTCCCCCATGTTTATGCAAAATGAGAACACATGCAAAAAGTCTACGTATCAATAACAAAAAAACAAAACAAACCAATGCAAACAACTCAAAGGTATGATTAACAAAAATGAATGGCTGTTGGAAAAAAAATTGGAGGAAAATATAATGTAGAATAATGGAGCTGGCATAATATATATATTTTTAGTATATATATACACACACACTCAAGCTGTTTAACTGATATGTCAAAAAGTGAAAGCGGGACTGATACATTTTTGTCAATGCATAAAAATCAAATATTGTATAAATAAATTTTTTTTTTTTCAAGTAATGAACATATGATGACACAAGCAACTGAAAGGAAGATGTTCATCCCAAGATGATGTTGAATTGGCCTCAGCTTTTCTCAGTGATGCAAAATGAAAGGACAGACTCAAACGCTGATCTAGAAACAAATGAAAATAATCTTAAGACAAAGCAACCACAAATAATATCATACAGGGAGGGAAAAAGAAGAAAATTAAATCCATCAGGGTTTAATTTGCAAAGAAAAATAATATATTTTAAGACAGGTGTGCAATGTACCTGTTTCACTGCACAAGGAAGACTAGGATTTAAAAATCCATCCACGGAGGAGGGGAGTTGTTCTCCGGCAAGCTGAGTATCTTTGTTTGCATGTTGGTGTGGCTGAGGCACCTATGAAAACCAACCAAGACAGACAATTAGAACAAATTGGAATCTTGAAAAGCTAGCTGGTAGATGCAGCATGTGAGCATGCAAAACAGTCAGGTGAGGTAGCTAAAGTTAAACTCAGAGGAGAAATTAAAATGAATAAAATAGATAAATAAAAGACAGCAAACATAAAACTTAGAAATTAAGATTTCAACTTACAATAATTAAATAAACAGCAGGCAGCAGGTCTGGGGGGTGGAGCAGGATGGAATCTGACATCATCTTGGGATTTAGCAAGGGACTTTGGCACTTCCTTTCACTGTAGCATTATGTCACTGTTCACTTTGTGGTAATTTACATGGTTAATGCATGCTGAAATTTACTTGGATCAAAGTAATGTTACCAATGTAATGCTTAAAACATCTTTTTTAAGCAAACATTTAGATATTTTGGTAGCTTGTAAGTATCTAATTTAAAAACATTTAATGTCATTACTGATCCATTCAAAAGGTTATAAAAAAAACTAACTTAAGTCAACAGGAAGTATCTATAAGTTTTAAAAGCGCTTTGCATATATCTATAGAACATGTTAGGTGAAAAATTCTTGTCACTTATAAACTGCAAAAAATTGTACTTTCTCTGGTAATTTGTACAAGAGAAACTTGTATTTGATATTTTTCACAATATCTTGATATGTCCTTATGTAAAAGGCAAAAGTTTATATCAAAAGCTTAATTTGGGAAAAAACATGGCCTAAATAATTCTTGTTGTAAGGACATAAAGACATGCAAAAAGGAATAAATAAATATTTTCTTTGTTTTTTGAATATTTCTTTTACAAATGCAACTTCAAAGTGCATATGTATTGTTGGTTCTCGTTTACAACTTATAAAGAAGATTCTGAAATCAGAATCTGCGGGTGTAGCTAGATGAGGATGTGAATGTGGAGGATGACAAGTTCATGCTAAAGCCTTGGCCAGCGTCAAAACTTCCTCTTCTGGACCCTGTTCTGGATCCAGTTCTTGAGCCACTTCGAGAGCCATAAGCAGATCCAGAGCCACTAGCATTGTAGGGACTGTAAAGGCCTTTGGTAGACTGTGAAGAGGCTTCCAGGAGCCTTAGGCCAGTCCCTTCCTCAACCATGCTTTTGTCCATGGCATCTTTGAATGAGATTTTCAGTTTGGTTTTTGGACATGTAAGATATTTTGAATAAGCACTAATATCTCTTAGTTTCTGGGCAGCACGGGCATCGATGGTTCCCTTTCTGATAGACTCATCTAAGGGCACTCTGCCCTCGACCTCAGGTTCAATAAGCCCACCAGTCAAATACTGAATCTCAAGGAAACGCTGGCCAGCTTCATAATATAGCCATCCCTTTTTGAGGGCCTGGGAAGCAGACATCTTTACTTTGGTTCTTGGATCTTCAAATCCGTGAAAAGCCTTCTGGGCAAGGTTAAGGCGATCAACCATGACTTTATCCACCAAGCCTTTTTCTGTAGCTTCAGCAACTGAGAATCTTTCTCCACTACTGGGGTCAATAATACCTCCTGTACAGGCTTGGGCCTCTAACAGTCGTTGGCCAGTGATGTTATCAACCAGGTTTCTGTGCATTGCTTCTGTGACAGAAACTTTCTCTAGTGTGTCTATATCCAATATTCCTGCTATGGGTACAGTCACTTCTGTTGGGTCATTCCAAATGCCTGCAGGTGGTTTCCCAGAGGGTATGGGGCTCATGGTAGAGGAATAGGAGGAACCTGTGGTTGATCCAAATGAGGAAGAGCGTGAACGAAAACCACCCATGCTTCCAGAAAGCATGTCAGCAAACTCTGTGATGGACAGGTTTCCAGCTCTGTAAGTATTAAGGGCATGCTGATCAACGAGTCCACGTGAAAGAGCGTCATCCACATCATATTGTCTGCCTGACTTTCTGTCAATAATTAGGGACTTAACAGAGCCGTCAGAAGAGGTCATTGTGATTTCTTCCCACTCACACTCCTGCTCAGAAAGCTCCAAATAGGTTTGGTGGTCAATTAGCCCATTTCTGTAGGCCTCATATACAGTCATTTCTTTGCCTGTTTCTGGATCTACAATGACAACTCTTCGTTTGCGAACTGAGGATTTGGAGGAGGTTTTCCTTTCCCGACTTTTTTGTTTTAGTAGAAGGAGCACCAGGCCAGTATCAGAATCACTGATACACCGCTCCATCAGCTGAAGGTAGGTCAGATTTTCTTCAGTGTTGGGATCAAAGAACCCTTTGGTGTCATCAGATGGATCTGACAGGATTTCATTCATTTCTTCATCAAAGAATCCACGATTGTATGCCACCTCAACAGGAAGTCGATGACTTTCTTCAGGGTCAATGATTCCACCCGTGGCAATCTGAGCTTCAAGTAGACGGATACCATGATCTTTCAAGATGAGACCCTTTTTCATGGCCTGAAATAGGGAGATGGTTTTGCCTGAATAAGGATCTCTATATCCAGTCACTGCCCTTTCAGCAGAGAGAAGTTTGTCTTTAAACTCTGGCCCCACTATTCCCATCTTTACAGCTTCATTGACAGTCAGTTTAAGGTTTTTGATTGGATCTATTACATATCCAGTAGCTGCCTGGGCCTCAAGAAGTTCAAAAGCAGTGCCCGGCCTAATCATGTTCCTCTTCATGGCCTGGTATATTGATAAACGTTCTTTTGTAGACTCCAAAAATACACCAGCAATGCAGCCTGTTCCCTGGAGATACCTTGAAAGTCTGTTGCTAACCTCTTCCACTGAAATGAGGCCTTCATTTAAATCAATAACAGTCTGTTGGTCAATGATTTGTGAACTGATCAACTCCTCCATTGTGATCTGTTTTCTTAAACCTTTAAAGGTTAGCCGCTTGTCTCCCAAAGAGAGTAAGCGCAATCCACCGTCTAGTTTGCATCTCTTGAGCAATTCTGCATATGACACTTTCTCATCTGTGACAGGATCAACAAAACCTTTAACATCATCAGTCAATTTCTCATTGGTCTCCTTGTTTATATAACCTCTTTGCAAGGCAATGTCAGCAGGTAAGTGGAACTGGAATTCTGGATCAATTATTCCACCAGTAGCAGTTTGTGCCTCCAGCATTTTCAGAGCATAGTCTTCAGGAACAAGATCCTTCTTCATTGCTTGGAAGAGTGAGATGACCTTGCAACTATATGGATCTTTGTAACCTGTGACAGCTCTTTCAGCTGAAAGGAGCTTGTCATGAATCTCAGGTCCAACAACACCCTTGCGAACAGCTTCATCCACAGTCAGCGTCTCATTCTTAATTGGGTCAACAATAAATCCTGTTGCTGCTTGTGCTTCAAGGAGGCTAAGACCTATTTCTGGTTTGAGGAAACCTCTTTTGATTGCTTGGTATATGCTTATCCTTGAACTCAAGTCTGTTGTGACTCCAGCCACACAGCCTGTGCCATAAAGATACTGTTTTACACTGGTTATCTCCATGATGTCACAGATATTCCTCTTTCCCTGTTTAAGGAGGTTGTATGTCTCCAGGTCAATAATGCGTGCGTTGTAGAGCTCTTCTATTGTTAGTCTTCGTCTTATAAACTGATATGTCTGTGGGCTGTCATTTCGGGTGATCTCTTTTTGTTCCATTATCTCAATAATAATGATGATCATCCGTTCTTTAGTAATTTTACCTGAGCGGTATTCATCCATGAGTCTTTGCCTCTCCTGTTCTGGAAGTAAATTTGAGTTCACAACATCCCAGAGATTCATTGGTTTGTCAGAAAGGCCTTCAATTGGAATGTCAATTTGGGTATTGGCCAGATCACTTTGTGTTTGTTCTTCTGTATAGAGGTATGTCTTCTCTACGACAGTTGGAGATTGGGGCTTTGAAAGTGGAAGTATGTACAGACCTGTGTCTTTATCTTTCTGGCACTTGTCTTTGAGCTGCTTGTAGGTTACATTATCATCAGTTTCTGGATCTGAGAAAGCCCTGTTGTCATTTGATGGTTCAGATAAGGTCTTAGCAACTTCTCTGCTGAAAAGCTTTTTCTGACAAGCAACATCAATGGGTACACGATGACTGTTTACAGGGTCAATAATTCCTCCACTGACCATCTGTGCTTCCAGCAGGGGCATGGCATGTTCTTTAAGAATGAGATCTTTTTGCATTGCTTCAAAGAGGGAGATTTTCTGTCCTGTAAAAGGATCCTTGTAACCAGTGACAGCTTTCTCTGCAGAGAGAAGTTTTTCATGCAGCTCAGGGCCCACAAGGCCTGATTTCACAGCTTCATCAACTGTTAGACATTGATTTTTCATTGGATCTACAATAAACCCAGTTGCAGCTTGAGCCTCAAGCAATAAAATGCCTGTGTTGTGTCTGATGAGCTTTTTCTTCATTGCTTGATAAATGCTTGTTTTCTCTTTAGTTGGTTCAAGGTAAATACCAGCAATGCACTCTGTTCCCTGAAGGTAACTGCTGACTTTGGGATTCTCGCTGACCTGCTTAGGTGTTGTTTTGCCTTGTTGAATGCGATCAAATGTTGGTTGATCTATGATTTTGGAATCATACAGAGAGTCTGCTGGGACAAGAGCTCTAAGTCCCTTAAAACTGGACTCTTCTAGTTTCTTGGCCTCTTTCTCATTCACAACTGTAATAATAATTTTGATGATCTTTTCAATTGTAAGCTTTCCAGACCGAAACTGTCTCAGTAGGTCAAGTCTTTGTTCCTCAGTGAAATACTCTGAGTTTATAATTTCCCAGAGGGTCATTTTCCTGCCCTTAAATGGTCCAGACTCAAGTTCCACAGTTGCCTGAGTCATAGCCTCTTTTGTTTGAGCTTCAGTGTATGTTGATTCCTCTTTTTCATTGATCGCTTCATCTGACAAAGGAAGAAGTTGTAGACCACTTTTCTTGTCGGTAAAACATCTCTGGAAGAGCTGCGAGTATGTGACTTGCTCTTTTGTGTTTGGGTCAAAGAAATATTTGGTGTCATCAGTTGGGCTGCTAAGTGACTGTTTCATTTCGTTATCAAAATAACTTCTTTTGCAAGCCACATCATGAGGAATACGATGGCTCTTCTCTGGGTCAATTATACCACCAGTGGTCATTTGAGCATCAAGGAGTCTTATTCCTTGCTCTTTAGGTATGAGATCTTTTCTCATCGCTTGGAAAAGAGATACAGTTTTTCCAGTGTAGGGATCTTTGTAACCTGTAACAGCTCTCTCTGCTGACAGGAGCTTTTCATGTAACTCAGGACCAACAACAGCAGCTTTGACAGCCTCGTCAACTGTGTACTTCTTGTTTTGAACAGGGTCAACCATATAGCCTGTTCCTGCTTGTGCTTCAAGCATTTTTAAGGCAACCTCAGGCCTCATCAATTCCTTCTTCATAGCTTGATAGAAGGACATTATTTCCTTGGATGACTTGATGATTACTCCTGCAATGCAGTTTGTACCCTTCAGTGCTTTAATGACTGGGCCCATTTCAGACACTTCTTTGACTGTTATTTTTCCCTGATTCAATTTGTTGTATACATCTTTATCAAGGACTGCAGATTCTAGAAGCTCACTGGCAGGAACAGGTGCTCTAAGGCCATCAAAGGTGATTTCGTTCTTTTTCTCCTTCTCTTCGGTCACAGTTATCATAATTTTGATGATCTTTTCAATTGTGATTTTGCCAGTCCTGTACTGACGGAGGAGGTCCTTTTTCTGATCTTCAGTGAAGTACTCAGAATTTATTATCTCCCATATTGTGACAGTTTTTCCTTTGAATCTCCCAAACGGTACAGAGACAGTTGTTTTGCTAAAAACCTCTTTGGTCTCTTCTTCTGTGTATATACTCGAACATTGAGCAGCTTTGTCTGTGATTGGCAGTAGTAACAGACTGGTCTGTGGGTCTGTAGTGCATCTTGCCATTAGCTCAGAATAAGTCAAGGGCTCCTGAGTACTAGGATCAAAGTATCCTTTTGTGTCATCTGAAGGACTCTCCATGATCTTATTTATTTCTGCATCATACTGTCCTTGTTTGCAGGCTGTTGCATTGGTTACTCGGTGACTGTTGATGGGATCAACGATGCCACCAGTGGCAAGCTGGGCCTCAAGGATTCTAATGGCCTGGTCATGTTCTATCAGCCCTTTTTTCATCGCTTCAAAGACAGAGATTTTTCCTCCAGTGTATGGATCCTTGTAGCCAGTGACAGCCCTCTCAGCTGATAGCATTTTGTTGTGTAGTTCAGGTCCAATCACACCTTCCTTGACAGCCTCATTCACTGAGAATTTCTGATTCTTAATGGGATCTAGAATATAACCAGTGGCAGCTTGTGCTTCAAGAAGGATCATGGCTGTGCCAGGTGTAATCTTCTTCTCTTTTGATGCTTGATAGATTGACATCTTTTGATTAGTAGGTGTTAAAACACCTGCAACAGCATTTTTTCCTTTCAGAATTCTTTTGAGATTTTCTGTCTCAGCAAGCTCTTGTACCGTGGTTTTGCCATTTTTCAGTTTTTCAAAGTCTTTCTTAGGTAAAAGACCAACTTCGTAAAGTCTACTTGCAGAGACTTTATCACGGATGCCAATAAAGGATAATGGATCTTGTTTCTTATCTACACTGTCTACCATGTCACCAGCGTTTTGACCATTGTAAACTGTCTTTGTTGTCTCAGCAAAGATAATTTCTTTGTCTGGGACTTTTTGGGCTTCCTCAAGCTGTTGTAGCTTCTCACGCAATTTCTGATTTTCCTCAGCAAGGATCCGTTCCTGCTCAAGTCTCTTCCTCTCCAGCTCTTGCATTTCCCTTTGCCTATTCAGCATTTCTTGCTCTGCCTCTTTTTGTTTACTAAGGGCTGCATTCATGTTAGCTTGGAGTTTCCTCTTCTCCTCCTCCATCTGCTGTTTCTGCCGTTCCTGCTCATCTTTTAGAGCCTTTGCCTTTCTGACTTCTTCCTCAAACTGGCTCTCTAGTCTCTTTTTCTCATCTTCAATTAGCTTCTCTTTCCGTAACAGCATCTCTTTTTCGGTCAGGAATGTCTGTTGAAGCATTGTCTTCTCTTGCTCCATTTGTTTCTGTTGTGCATCAGCCATCTGACAGGGAAAGAGGAAAAAATAATTAGTTAACAGGTACTTTCAGATGTAGTCATTCACATGTAAAATTGCATTTTCGTGTTTTTTCTTGGTGAATTTTTAGGAAAGGTAGCTATACAATGCACTCTGCTATGCACATTAGCATAAAAAAATCACTACTTTAACTTGTCTTTTAATAGGGATTAATGGTGATCTACAACTAAAATCAGGACAAACACCTAACAATGTCTTCTGGTAAAATGCAAGTCTGGTGTAAAAAAAAACCTGTCTATTTTAACACAATGCAGACTGCATGTAAACTAGGATAATTGTAAAAATGTGGCTAGCATTGAATAAGGCAGTTAAGGCTTTATTGTTACTTATGTCTTTTATTTTGTGACAACGGTAAAACAGAATGTTCAGTTTGATAAAAAATGACAACATGTGGTCTTAACCCATCTAAAATTACTATTTCCTTTGCATGCCAGGAGTTTTAATCTTAAGTAGAAGTGTTAAATATCCAAAGATCAATGGGCTAAGATCTGAGCAACCCAACTGTTCTCCTAATCAGAGCTTTATCTGTTTTATACCAACTTATATAACGCCATAAGGATCTTTGGGTTTTCCAGACCAGAGGTCTGCAACCTGAGGTTCTGAAGCCACATGTGGCTTTTTTATTTCTCCATTGTGGCTCTTTGGTTGCTATCAAATTCAAATACATTATGTGTTTCAATTTGGGGTTTATGTTTAGGCTTTCAAACTGAGGTGATCTTGTATTAGTAAAATAAACTTTCTTAACTGCTAATGACCACTCCTTCAAAATGCAGATGTCATAGCTAAGTAAAAATTATGGTTAAAGGTTTAATTTATTGTCAGAAGTGTTTGTTAATAGGATTGTTTCTGGTCACCCACCTGAGCACATCCAGCCTTGCTCAGTGCGAAGGATTGTTTGTGCCGTTTAGCCTGTGTTATGGAGTGTTTTTATCTGGACCTGACCTTCTGTTATCTTGACCCTGATTCTGCTCTGACCCTGTTTGTCTGTCGCCTGCTCTGACCCATGCCTGAATCACGATAACCGAAGCCTAACCCCTGAAACTTCTATGCTCATGTTTGACCTCTGCCTGCCTGACCCTGTCAAGCTCTATGGCATTATAGTTGTGTTTGACTCCTGCTCTGTCAACTCTTCTGCTGAATAAACCTGCTGTACGTGGAACCAGCCGTCTGCTTGTCTGTCTGTAACGAGAATCAGCTAAAGAACATATTTTTATCTTCACCTGCACAACAGAGTCTCGTTGCTGTTCAGGGGCCTTAAAAGTATTTACCTGCAATAGTGGAGCCGGTTATTGAAGTAATTGTGCACATTGTGGTACAAGCACCACATTTGGCATGGATATACCTTGGGAAATCCCATTTCAGAAAAACGTGTTACTCAAGAGAAAATCCAAGAAATGTATATAAACATAAATGGTAACCTTCAAGCTTAAGAGAGTGTGTGGCTACCATCTTTACAAATAGCTGCCATTTTGGATTTTCTTGTGGCTAACATGCTTTTTTGAAAGAGGAGATCCTAAGATACACCCATATCAAATTTAGTGCTTGTACCACAAAATGTACAATTTATCTGAAATATCAACCCAACTGGCTCCACTACAACTAAAATGCTGCAGCAGGAAGATCTCAGTTGGTACAGAGTGTAATTTATTTTGAAAGGAACTTGTATGTGCTACTTTCAAAAGTAGGAGTTAAAGTTTTTATCTATAGAAAAATGTAACACCGCACTAATTAAATGATTATAAATATATAAATGATATATGAATTGCTAAATAGTCGCACAAAAATAAATTAAATTTATTTTTGCAAATACTGTAACATGTGAGACTTTGAAGCTCCTGCTGGGTTTTTGTCAGTAAGAAACTGGACCAAATGGCTTTTTTGGTGTGAAAGGTTGCAGAGCCCTGGTTTAGACAATCTAGATTTTACTTAAGATTGACATAAAGGCAGTGACTAGCTTGTAAAATAAAAATAAAATAAATAAATAAAAAATCACTGATTTCAAAAGTTTCATAGATATAGGTCATGTTGTGATGCTTTGAGTCCATCTAAATACCCCAAAGTACAATCTAGAGCCAAAACATTTGACCATTCTGACCTTTTTTTTGGTTTATGCTTCACTTGTATTGGGATGTTTCTTTATTCTCAAATCTAATAGTTTCAAAAAAGTAAAAAGTAATGGGTTTTCAGCCCATTTTACTGTGCTGTTGAGCTTAGTTCTTTTGGTGAAAATTACAATGCGGTAATGCAACAATTCATTAAATCAAGTCATTAAATATCATTATCATTAACATTACATTATATCATTATCAGTAGTGGTTATATTTGTGCTTGTTTAGCAAGGACCCTAATTCCTTTAGCAGAACACTTTAATGAATAATAACAAACATATCTATTACATAATTTGATTTGCTATTTGGATAAGGATAGCACTGAATGTCCAATTAAAAGGGGATTTCGAAGGGTAGAAACTTAAAGTGAAATGGTGCATGTCTTTAAATAATAAAAAAAGCATTCAAGGAGACAATGAGCATGAGCACAGTGCACTGTAAGAAAAATAAAATATTGACAATTAAAAATGAAGATTCATCATTATTAAAATTAGAGAAAGAAATAGAGAAATTCTTAAGAGAGAAGTGTTAGTCCTTAGAGTTAACAATGACATGAGCTGCTCTGCTATGCCATTTTGGACACAATACCTCTTTAGACTTATTTTGAAGTTCGTCAGCCTCCTTTTTCAGTATAGCCTTCTCATTCTCTAGGTCTGTGATAGCTTTGCGTAAATCATCGGCCTCTTTGCTGGAATTTAGACTCTCGAATTCCAGTCTTTGAACTGCAGTCATTTTTTCTTTGGTGGCGATTTCCGTTTCATGAAGACGGGCAGTCACTGCATCCGCCTGTTTCTTGAATTTTTTTGCCTCGTCTTCAGCTTTTGCCTGGGCTTCACTCAGCTGAGAAACCTGGAGTTTGAGTTTTTCTGCTTCAGTTGTGATTTCTAGTTGCCTCTTCCTCTCTGCTTGAAGTGAACGGTGGTATTCCTCTGTTTCCTCCTCCAGGCGCTGCTGCATTTGTTGCTTATCCTCCAGAAGCTTCTGTGCTTGTTCCTGAGCCAGGTCTTTCTGTCTCTGGAGCATCTCTGCCTCAGCTCGGAGCCGTGAGGCCTCCTGTATGGCTTGCATTTTCTCTTTGAGGATTTTTTCTGCATGTGCTCGTTGCTGGTTGAGGTCCTCTTCAGCTATCTGCCTCAAGCGTGCCGCCTCTTGGGCTTCAACACTTAGTCTGGCAGCTTCCACAGAAAGTTTTTTCAAATTCTCTGCCTCGCTAGCAAAACACCTCTGCGTGTTGTTTTTGTTATCTAAGATGAGACGCTGGTTTTCCTCTTCGATTCTTGTTTTCAGTTTGACCAATTCCTCCATCTGAACCTTGACTTTAAAAAGCTCCTCCTCCACTTGGGTTTTTTGCTTGACAGCATCGTCCACCTCATCCTTCAGCCGCTGCAGCTCCCCATCCAGGAGGGATTTCTGCTTATCTGTTTCATCCAGCTGAAGCCTAACTTTGGTGAGCTCCTGCTCCACCTGAAACTTCTGTTTCAGGGTTTGCTCGGCTAACTTTTTGTGCTTTGCCATTTCGGTGTCAGCTTGCTGTTTTTGCTTGAGGGCTGCAGCTTCAGCCTGTGCCCGCCTTGCAGCTTCAAACTCGGCCTCCTTCCTCAGCCTCTCAGCATCCTCTTGAGCCTTGGCTTGGTTTGCAGCTTCTTGCTCGGCAGCAGCTTTCTGTCGTTCTGCATCTTCTGCTTGTTGACGAAGGAGAACTGCCTCTCTTTCAGCTTTCTGCTTAGCAGCCTCTGCTTCGATGGCCAGCTTTTTGGCTTTCTCATACTCTTCTTTCAGCTTCTTTTGTGTGATGCTATCCTCCTTCTGCTGAGCAAGGACACTCTGCACCTGTTCCTCAGCTGCATTGCACTTCAGAGCTGCCTGCTGGGCTGCAATGATCTGTTTCTCTGCTTCTTTATCAGCCTCTTCTTTCTGCATTTTAGCTTCTTCTGCTCTTCTTTTCAGCCGCTCCAGCTCCTCTTGGGCTGCTTTGCGCTGTCTGGCGGCCTCCTCTTCTGCAGCAGCAATCTTCTTCACTTTTTCTTCAGCATCCCTCCTTCTCTTCTCCTCTTCAAGGGCAAGCCTCCTCAAATTTTCAGCTTCCTCTTCTGCTCTGAGCTTACTTTGTTGAGTTTCTTCGGCAATGTTTTTCAGCTTATTCAGCTCCAGCTCTAGATCAAGTTTTCCAGATGAGGCCTTTTCAAAGTTGAGCTTAAGAATTCGGATTTCCTCTTCGACAGCCCGTCTTTGCTTCAGCGTTTCGTCAACTAACGCCCTTTGTCTTTCCATTTCAACCTCAGAGGACTTTTTGAGTTGAACTATCCTCGCCTCAATGTCCTGTTTGTGCTGGTTAGCTTGGTCCTCCAGGGCTTTTCTCTGGTAAGCCTCATCTTCTGCTTGTCGGCGGAGTCTCTCGTTTTCTGCCTCCTTCTCCTTCAAGGCAATTTCAGCTTCTGTTTTTAGTCGAGTGGCTTCGCTTATGGCAGCAAGCTTTTCTTTGAGAATCCTCTCAGCCTCAGCTCTCTGACGAGCTGCTTCTTCCTCTGCAATTTGCCGCTGATGCTTAGCGTCCTCTGCGATGGCTCTAAGCTTGCTGGCCTCTTCAGCTAGGTCCCTCATTTTGGCAGCTTCTGCTTCCAGCAGCTGTTTGCTCTTCTCTGTGTTGGACATAGATTCCCTGTCTGCTGTTGCTTTCAGCTGGATGAGCAGATCCATTTCACTCCTGACTTTGGCCAGTTCGTCTTCTAGCTGTTTTCTCTGTTGCTGTGCTGCAGCGACTTCATTCTTCAGGCGGTAAAGTTCATCTTCGAGGAGACATCTCTGCTGTTCTGCGTTTTCAAAGTCAGCCCGGAGACGAATGAGCTCCTGCTCTGCCGTGAGCTTCTGCTGGGACGTGCTCTCAGCTAACTTCCGCTGCCTCTCCAGCTCCCTCTCAGCCATTTCCTTCTGCTTCAAGGCTGACTCCTCAGCTTTGGCTCTCTTCTTAGCTTCTCGTTCTGCTTCTTCCTTTTGTTTTTCGGCTTCTTCTTGAGCAAGGCTCTTTTTGTGTGCTTCTTCTTCAGCTTGGAGTCTAAGGCGAAGAGCCTCATTGGCCTTCTGCCTCCACTTTTCCAGCTCCTTCTCTGCCTCTTCTCTGGCATTTTCGGCATCCTCCTGTTGTTTCTTGAGATGAGCTGCTTGTTGTTGCAGCTGGAGGACAGCGCCGTGCTCTTGCTTGAGTGATTCCTCCAACTTTGAGGTCTTTTCCACAAAGGAGACATGTTTGCTCTGTAACTGGGCAGCTGCACTCTTCTGGGCGGCTTCATGAGCCACCATGATCTGTTTGTCCTTTTCCATCTCTGCCTGTTTGACTCTCCTCTCAGCCTCCTCAGCCTGCTTCTTGAGGTTCTCGAGGTCTTCGAGAGCTTTCTGCTTTTGCTGAGCAGCTTCCTTCTCTGCCTCAGATTTCTGCTTCAGCTCCCTCTCTGCAATGTGCTTTTTCTGCGACTCTTCGTGAACTTGTCTCCGGAGCTTCTCCGCTTCTTCCTGGGCGGCTTTCCTGAGTGTCTCAGCTTCTTCTGCTCGATTGCGAAGTTGCTGGAGCTCAGACTCGGCTGTAGACTTTTGTTTTAAAGTTGTCTCGAGTTGGATCCGGATAAGGTGGATTTCATCCTCGATTTTGGCCCGGCTCTTCAGAGCCTCATCCACCTGCTGGCTTTTGTCCTTGATCTGCTGTTCTGAGAGGTTTCTGAGTTCGTGCAGCTCCAACTCCACGTTGTTCTTCTGCTTTTCTGCATCTACAGCAGCAGTTTCCCTCCTGCTTACTTCCTCCTGCATTTTGAGCTGCAGCTCTTGAGCCTCTTTCTCAGCTTTAGCAATGGCCTTTGCGTGAGCTTCAGCTAACTGCTTCTGTTTTTCTAACTCAGCCTGCATGTCCGCCATCTTTTTCTGCTCTTCCACTTTGAGTTTCTGTGCAGCTTTCTGCATTAGTGGAAGCAAATGGTAAAGAAAGGATTATAATCAAGCATGACAGGTTAAAGGTAATACTTTACATCAACTTGCTCACAACAGTGTGTGCATAAGCTGTTGTTACTTTGGTAATCAGGCCCAAAACACACTTGTTTAGGAGCAAATTAATGTAGCATATGACCTCAGTAATGTTAATAATGTGATTAGCTAGTCAGAAGAAATCAACAACTCGATGCAAATTAGTTGCACATTCATCAAAGTGATGTTAAATTCATGATGTAAATGAAAAAAAAAATCACAAGGCAATTTAGGAAAAGAGAAAATGAATCAGTTAATGTATGGAAACAAAACGTCACTTCACAACACAGCAAGAAAATCATGACATGCATCTGTAGCTGCACAACTGACTTGCTAAAATAAGTTACACAGATCTTTAGATAGTCTGCTTATTGCTGAATAATGCATTTGTTTTTGTCCACCACTGTTAGCAGTGATGAGACAAATGTTCTGTTTTTTTAGATTAAATTTAAGGATCATTTCATAAATCCATCATCATATTTATCAAGACAATGTTTTGAGTTTTTTTTTTTTTCCAAACTGTAGTCTCCCAAATGTATTCCATCCCATGCACTGGGGGTTCTTTAAATCACTGTTAGTAAAATACACACAAGACTGGACTTTCAGTTACAGTCAATGTTAATCAGGGAAGCAGCAGAAGTAAACTGCGTCAAATAAGCTGAACATTTGCGGCCCCAATAAGATTATTAGAACAAGCAGGGAGGCTATAACGTTTGCAGAATATCTGCAAAAGTTCAGAAAATTTAAAATGCAAGAAGAGTAAAAATGCTGCAAGGAAGAAATGTAGGTGTTAAGATGACAACATGGTCCAAACAGTGAGGCACAAAACACTTCACACCGAGTCATTTACCTTTTTAGTGCTCAGACAAGTTAAGCATTCATCATGGACAAGCACTGGCAAGCATTTAAAAGAAGCGAGGACACAAACATAACATCAGGTTAGAAAAGGATGTGGATCCATAAATTTGTGTTAAATTAGGAAAAAGGAATGGGATGGCTGAACAGAACCAGTGTTTACCCACAAAGGGCAGGGGGAAAGAAATGAGAAGTGAAGGGAGTGAAAGAAAGAACCCCTCATTGTAAACATACACACACGGAACGAATAGAAAAAAAGTTCACCCACGACTTTTTCCCTTTTACACTCCTTTTACTTGTAGAGTTTAAGTGATTCCTCACTTTCTTGAATGTGAACACACTCCAAACACGTGCATCGGATTTGTTTGCAATCGTAACATCCAGTTGTACTTTGATATGTTCCTACTGAAAAACTTCCTGACACTTCCTCTGGCTGTCAAGTCAGCTACAGCATGCCAACATTTCATGCATAACCAGTGTAAAGGAAGTGATTGTCACCTTTACAATAAATGTAATGTGTGGCTGTGTTTGCATGAGACAGGCAGAAAAAAAAGGACTTGTGTGTGCATGTATGTTTGTGACCTGATGGGAATTTGTTTGTTTGTTTGCTGACTGCATGGTTTGCTTTGGTTAGGTTTGTGTTTGAATTTAGTGTTTGGACCCTCAGGCAAATGTCACGCACCTCCTCTTCCTCCAGGCGGCGCTGCGTCTCAGTGATGAACTTGATGTACTGACTCGTGAGAGTCATCAGCTCACTGTATCGAGTCCTCAGAGTGACATACTGATGGAGAAAGAAAAAAAGGAAATCCCATAAACTGATCAGATTTAGCTTTACTGTCTAGATCTACACAAACTATCCAGAATGTAATTTATTCCATCCACATAATGACTTTAAACATTATTTTAATATTATACTAATCATTAATCTATGCAGTAAAAACTGCAATAACTAAGCATTTTGCCTTCAAAGTTCAAGCGTCGCTACGCAAGTTTCTATGATTGTTTCGACGATCATTTTCATACAAAACACGTGTTCAAGGGACACGTGTTGAAAATTAAACAAGGTTGGTTGAACTTTAACCAACCAAGAGTCAATTTCGGTAGTAATGTATTGGTGTCCTTTTGATTCATATAAGTGCTAACCATTTGTATATCCTGGAATCAAGGAAGAGAAATTAATAATTGCAGTTCATGCCCAGCCGGAATTCTATGACACTAAATCTTTCAAGAGCTGTGAGAGAATAAACCTGGAGCAAGATTTGTGAGATTTTAACAGCTTTGTCATTTCACACAAAGCCTCTTCCAGCTATGGGTGGCGGACATGCGCTAATATTGGATAGTGAAAGTCTATTCTGAACATCATATGCTAAAGATTCAAGACCATGTGTCACATGCCCAGTGTGAATGTTGCATATAATTCTGTATGATAAGATCAACCAATGTTCAGTTTTCATAAAAAATGTCCATATAAAATGACTTTCTATTATCACCAGTAATCTAATCTGCAGTAAAAAGTCTTAACTTATGCAAAATCCATTTGGTGATTGCTTATGCCCTGCAGAAAACCTGTGTAGAATATTATTGCAGATTTGTAATAATACTTGAAGTATTAAATCCTGTGACAAAAAGTCTACCCATGTTCAAAAACAGTAGCCAGTGTTTTATAATTGGCATTTAGTACAGCTTGAAGTCTCTACCTCCTGAATGATGTTGTCTGAAGCAGAATCCAGTTTAGTTTTCTTTACTGGAGAAGCGAGAGGTTCCACCTGAGCTCTGTATGCAACCAGTTGCAGCTCATAGTCCTGTTAGCACAAAACGGAGAGCCAAACAGTTTTTTTAAGTGTCAATTACAGAAATACACATACATTGCATGCACATTTGTTTATCAACACTCACCTTAATGGTGTCAATGTACGCTTTGGCATACTTCTCACACTCATCAACTTTGTCTTTGTTTTGTTCAATCTCCTCTAGAAGTTTCTGTAATTAAAAAGGTGCCCACATAGGAAATTAGACTCCGTTTTAAAAACATTTCAAGGTGTTTGCTATTGAGAATAAAAAAAAAATAAATAAAAAAAAACCTTCTCTTGAGCCAGCTGATCTTTCAGAGCTTTGCTGTTGGTGATGGGAACAGCCTGGATCTTCTCCTGCCTCTGCTTGGCGTCACTGATCCAGTGGATCAGCCAGTCGTAGCTCTCGCGATAGTAACCCAACTGGCGGCCGAGCTGCTCCAGCTCTCTTTGGCGAAGGTCCATCTGGGTGAACACAGCCTTCCAGCGCTCCTGGAGGCTGGTCATCAGCTGGCGGTAGTGGTCCAGCTCGGCATCGTACTCGCTGTGCACGCGGAACATCTTTTCACTCACAGCAGAAGCTTTCTTCACCTCTGCTTCCAGGGAGTCAAAGACCGGCTGTTCACCCTCTGCCTCAGCGCGCATTTTCTGCAAAAAAAAAAACAAAAAAAAAACAACGGACAACAATTGATCAACTGTGACCAATTGAGTAATGTATTTGGGAAAAAATTACTAAGGAATGTTCTTTTACCTTAAGTTTAGTTCTGTAGCTCTCTACTTCCTTGATGTCACCAGGCACAGTGTGAACCTCCCGCAGACAGTCCTCATACCGCTTCAGCACACCCTCAGCGCCCTGTGTGTCGCGGATGACCATCTCCACAGTCTTCAGCCTGCAGGATGAAGTCTCTTCATTACAAAACAACCCAACTGCTTTAGAAATGTATGCATCTTCTTTCTAGAATCCTCTGCTGGGGTCTTACTTCTCCAGATAAACAGAGGACAGAATGTAGGTCTGGTCCATCTTCTGCACGGTGAGATCGAGCTCTGAACGCAACAAAGGAGCGGAGGCCGGCTGCTGAGGCGAGTGCAGAACCTGGCTCGTTTTCACAGACACCTTATCCAGGTCCTTCTTAAGGGCTTCAAGCTCGTTCTGCACTCTCTGCAAAGAACAAGACAGGATAAGAGTCAGCAACAAGAAACTAAATGGTACAGAAACTAATAAAAAAGAAAAGATCAAACGTGTAAGAAAAATGTATGTAGGAAAATCCAGCGTTCATGCTTAAAATTCAGCATGGGAGAAGCAAAACGTGCTGATGTCTCTGCAACTTTACCAGAATCCCATTTAAATGACATCATCGGATCATCTTTGCTACTTGTTTTTTTAACTCTAATATTTATTTTTGTTAAAGTACCCTCTGATCCTTGGACTTCTGGCCACATTCTTTCAGAGGCTCTTTCTCCAGGGGCTTGCGTATGCGGGACACGGTCTGAGCCTCGCAGTCCTCGATGCGTAGACGCAGATCTTTGACCTCAGAGATGTAGTTCTTACACAGAGTCTCATCCTGCTGACCTGTGAAAAACAAACCCACAAATATAAAGCATTTTTGCTTAATGCTTGGAATAAAGTCAGATTACTCTAAAAGGCAAAGAAAAAATATGATTTTTTTTACAACAACAAAAAGCTGAAGGCAGCATTGTCAAATTGTCATTGTGATTTAAATAATAAACTAAAGTTTTTGCCAAATGCATTTCTGCATTTTGGTGCAGCCTGTTATCAGTCGTGCCAACACAACCTGCATGTATTTCAGCATTAAACACTTCAGTGTCTAAAGTTTGCGTACGCCACATTTTTTTGAGTATTTTTTTTTGCATAGTTTGGCTAGGATTTAGTGCTAATATACTAGCGCTAATATACTAGACTCCTCCTATTTTCCATGAAGCTAAATAGGCATTATTGTGAGGCAAAACTTTTCATATTATAGTTATTTATTCTGTTATGATGACTTGCCTTTCAAAATGAAATGTCAGTTCTTGTTCTCATATTTTGTGAAATACATTTCTCCCAAAAGTGCAACCTTAATAAGATTTTTTTTCCTTTATGTTTTGTTTTTTGGCTGCTGTGACAAACTCCAGTGAGGCGTATAGTCAAAAAAATATGGCAAATGTAAGAAGCATCACACCCTCCATCACTAACAAACAATATGCTGTTGATTTGATGCAGAAATGCCAATAAAGCAGACTCATCATGCAGTCACAGTGATGCTCATGTCTGAAGCGTGTTCACACGTCTGTTGGTTAGCTGTAGCTTTGGCTAGCTTCGGCCACTCACCTTTGTGCTTAACTATTTGTCCTGAAACATTAATTGACAATTGCAGACTGTAAATCTCCTTAACAAGTAGTTAGTCCTTATTCTCAAAATGGAATAAATAGTTCTGGATGCTTGGTATTTTAGAGAGTACATCCTCACCCTTCTCCATGGTGTGAATTAGGTCATCAAAGTGCTTGATGCACTTGTTGTATTCCCCTTCGATCTGCATGCGGTCATCTGGACCAAACTGCTGGGAGTCCTGGCTGTTGCGCATGAAGTCCTGATAGTGGAGCTCCAGGTTCCTCATGACCAGCCGGTATTCCTCTGGTTTCATGGTCTTCAACTAAATGGAGGCAACAGAGTGTTGGACTTAATATTCATCCAGATATTTTGGCTGGAACTCTGATTTTTTTAAACTTAATCTGAGTGCCAATGATTTCTGTGCATTTATTTATTTATTTTAAGATTAAAGGGTTCAAGCCAACCGTAGTAATGTTCCAAGACCGTATCTGTGTGAAGTCTTTCATCAGGTACTGCCATGACAGAAGACTCTTCATGTTTACATGGAGCATCTGCCACATGGACAACATCTGCTGATGGTTTGAATCCAGACTAGGGGAGGACAGACACGTCAAAGTTGAGCAACTCCAAGGAAGTGAGCAGGTTAGTCATCTGTAAGACAGCTGACTATAGTCACCTCGATACACTGTCCAGAGCCTCCTTGTTGACTGGAGGTACAATGAAGCAAACAGAAGGAACCACCGCCTCGTGTCCAGAGCGATTCAAGACCTTCCACTTGAAGGGCTGAGAGTTGTTCAGGAGAGCACACTCATCCCCTTTATGGACGGTGATCTGGAGCACATGAAATGAGGAATATTTAGGTTTTGTTGAACTTATGATCCAATTAAGTATTTCTCAAGTGTCATTGTTTAGTGAAAGCCTCACCTCCTGCTGCTTGAAGTCACAGACAGCCTGAATGGGCATTTTGCCTTTGATGGAGGTGGTGGGGTTACGAGGCTTCAGCTGAATGATGGATCTGCCTCTCTTGTTCAAGGCTGTAAGCAGAGTCTTGAATTCATTGAGCTGCTCTCTTTCCTCCTGTTAGAGCCAAAGAAAAGCCATATTAGCATAAAATCTGTTTAGTTTATGAATCAGAATCCTACAAAAGATCCCATGTCTGTACACAAGAACGCACCACAGCGTCCTGCAGCAGGTCCTCCAAGCGTGTGGCTGTCATAGAGCGATCACAGCTGTATTTCTTTCTCATGTTCTCCTGCATTTTGTTCATCTTCTCCTGCGCTTCTTTCACATCGCCAAAGAACTGCAAAGTCAGGTGACATAAAGAGATCAAAACATTTTCTGAAGCTTCACAACAGTGCAGATTTGTGGGAACTGCAGGTTACGATCTATTCTTTTCTGCATGTCACACCTGATAGTAGGCCGTGTTCTCTTTAAGATGACCTTCTATGCAGCAGCACAGCTGCAGGATCCAACTCCACTGCGTTTGCAGTGCCGCTGTAAATGCCTGGTTTAAACATTTAAAAAAATAAAGAAAACATTGAGGAATTATGGTTCAGTTTAACTCCTCCCTAGATTTATCAGCCAAAATTACTGGTTTTTCACCTCCACTGTTTTCTTGCCAGGATGTCCATCCTTAACAAGCTTGTCTCCCAAAGCCTGGATGTCATTGACTTTCTTCTCCCTAAGCTCCAGCTCTCGCATGAGACCCTAGCAGACCCAAATGAAAGTGTTATGATCATATGTCTTTGCACAACCTTCAACAATGTTTCAATCTTAAATAAACCTTCATAATGCACAAGTACTAACTGAGTAATTGTCTTTCTTAGCCGTCATGTTGGTGTTCCTGTCACTCCAGTCAAAGTTGACTTCTTCTTCTTCTTTGTCATTCAGCCACATCAGTTCCTTTGTAGCAGCAGAGACGAAGGCATTGAGTGAATCCAGGTTCCTCAAGCGAGACTTGGAGGAGTTCTACAGGAAAAAATCATTCAGAAAAAGTTTACTCCAAGATCTGAATTTCACCCACAAAAAACATTTGAAAAATTAGAATATTTACCAGTAGTTTGCCATACTGAAGGTCCAGTTTTCCCAGGTACTCTCTGTATGTGTCCTTACTCACAGGAGATAACTGACTCTGGAAAATACAATAAATGTCAAAGATATTACATTAAAGCATTAAAACCTACCACGCTGAGTTAAATTTTTTACATTTTGTTAATGAGAGGAAGTTTGGCACCCTAATTCCATCATACCTCATCAGACTTGGCACGTTCGATTTTGGACTTAAAGTCCTCCACGGTCTGATGCAGGCCCCTGTGGCTGCCCAGTTGGGACTCCACTGAGGGCAGATCTGATCCCCAGTCTGCAGAGTCAATGCGCCGCTGGTTTTCCTCCACCCATGCCAGCAGATCCTGAACATAGCGCAGGGTCACATCATCGATCTCTGGTCGCACTTTCATGGAGGTCAGTGGGACTTGGGCAGCAGTCAGAGTTGATTTCAGCCGTAAGTTGTAGTCAGTCCGCAAGTTCACCAGGCGCTCATGCAGGCGGTAAACTCTGAGTTTGGGAACACAAGCCGTACATAGTTCACTATTTTGTTTTGTGCTCCACCTATCATTTTATTCCTTTGGCTTAATTTATTTCCTTTCTAATATTTCTTTTTATCAGTGTACTCAAATGCAGCATGGGACAACGCTCACCTGCGATACATCTGTTCAGCCTGAGGGTGGCGCCCATCTTTCAGAAACTGCACATCATTGAATAATAGGTGAATCATGTTTTCGGCCTTGTCCAGCTCCTTCTCCACCTCTGCTGTGTGCTGAGCGGGTTTCCCAGCATTCAGAAGACGGATGTCCTAGAAAAAGACAAGAATGATTTCATGCTTGTCATTTTTCAATTCCTGACTTTGACTATAAAAATGCAAAATAATACTGTCAAATAAAAGCCTAAACACACAGCATGAACACTACTGTACAGACCACTGTAACAGATAAATTCTCTTCCAATGAGATGCATTTTTAAATAATCAAGATACTTTAATTATAGTATGTCATAAAATATAAAGTTCAGACAAGTTAAGATCATCTCCTGGATCTCCTGCAGGTAACGTGTGCAAACTAACAAAGATCCTTCATGTAGGAGGAGGTGTGTCACTATATTGAACCTCATGAGGATCTTACCGATTGCAGCAGACTCTCCAGGTGACTGAGTTGATCATCATAGACGCCTGACTCCATCTGGACTTTACCGAAAACTCGTTGAAGTCTCTCAAGCCTGAATGAGACAAAAGAAAGATTAATTGATGGAACAATAACACAGCAAAACTCTTCATTTTTCATCTCAAGCCCAGCAAACAAACCAATCCCAACACTCACAACCGCCCACGATGCAGCAAATACTCCAGTTTATGAGGGTCAGACACAAATGCCATTTCAGTTAAAAAAATTAATGTACTCTTCTTGAAAACTTAATACTAAGCAAGCTAAAAATGAGAGAGAAAAACATTGCAGTTCTTCCTCAAATACAGTTTGTTAATTCAGTCAATCCACATCTACAAGCTGAAAACAAGGTTGTTAGTCTGAAAGACGAAAGGAGAGTCTTATGACAGGAAACCCTCCCTCTGTGCACGCACAGGCATCTCTCTCGATTTGTAAAAAGAATCTACATCTAATCCTCTGTCATCAGATTGAATTATATCAAATTGTTTACCAGTACACAGTTCTTTCTCTTGCATTTTACAAATGAACATAGACAAGAAGTATTTACTTTTTTTTTCTCTACAATTACCAAATGATGATAAAACTAGTTCTAAAAAGTATGTAAACTTCTTCAATTACTCAAGTAATTCTACTAGCTAGCAAGCAAACTGAGTAAACACCTAGCATGACTATCTTTAAGTAAAATTTGATAGGCTTTGGCTGACATGTTTCTGCGTTACAAACTAGATGGCAAAGCGGAATCCGAATTCTTCCCCTACGGTTTCTCTCTACTCCTCCAACTGTAGGGGCATTTGGCGTTTCAGTGGTGTCGGAGATAGTTTTTTTTAAGGGAGGTAGGGATATAAAGATGTGTATCCCTCTGCTGGGAGGATGAGCAGTGACGTGCTGTGCTGAAGAAGGAGGAACACATTTCTTCACATGTGCTTCAGATCACACGTGAAGTTTACATTTAAATGTAATTCATGATTTTTTTTTGTTTTAGTATAACTTTTTAAAGTTTTGAAACTGATTTTCTTACGTATTTTCCAAGTGCTGGCAGCTACGCGCTAACGTAGATGACTGGAAACTATTGATGACGTCATCAAGAGTTAGCAACTAAAATGTTGAAGACACCATTTTTCCATATCTCTTTGTTTGGAGGGCTAAATGTAGGGGTAGCGAGAAGCAATAGGGGTAGGGGAAGAATATGGATTCAGCTCAAATATTTAAATGTAACGCAATAATGGTGTTTAACATGCACTAATAAAACATCTAAAGTGGTACTACAGTTAAGAGATTCCTACAAATAAATAATATAACATTGTTAGAATCAGCACCATGTTAACACGGAAATAAATCTACTCAGTCAGATTCTGGAATTTGTAAAGCTAGGTTAGCATGAAGATCTGCATTTCAATCATGAAACGAGTAAAACTCTCTGACTTCAAATGTTAACCATTGCAAACTTCTTTAATGTCTAATGCTATGAGCTATAGCTGCGTTGCAGAAAATCTGCATAATCATAATAAAAAGGTCCACTGGGAAAGCTTTTACCATAGATAAAAACATAGTTGGAGTGAGACTTTAAGTTAATTTGGAATTAGAATTTTTCTTTGTCAGATCTTGCATTGTAGATCCCAGTAATAATCTTATTTCTGCATTTGTACATGGCCATGTAAAATTGAATTCCACTGTCCCGACCTTTCAAACTCTATTCTGAGCAGCCGTTCTCGCTCAAGGATGGCCACGTGAAGACGACCCCACTCTTTCTCCACATCAATGGGATGGTAGCCTGGGGGGACCTTCACCTGACCAGCATGCACTGCACTCTGTGAACACCAAATGAGCTTTAGCTTTATGACATGATAGCAAGGTCAGATTTAAAAAAAAGAAGAGAATAAGGCATCATTTGAGTTAGCTTGCCTCAAAAGACTGGTAGATCTGTTTGGAGTGGCTCTTGTCGGCCTCTTTCACTGGAAGCTCTGTCTCTTTAAACTTTAAGAACTGGCGCCAAAGAATCTGTGGTAAAAATAAACAAAGGAAACATTCAGACCAGTAATTCGATTTTTGTTTTCTCCTTTAAAATAACTTTGCACCAAACACAATATGAGCACATCGCCCCTGAAGTTACACATTTTACAGATCATGGCACAAAAGCTTTGATATTACTTATTATCGGAGTAAATTTACTGTGTTGGGAACCTGAATAAGAACAATGTAAAAATCCTTATCACAGTTAAATGTTTGTGGAATGTGTTCATCAACACATCGAACGGTAGATTTAGCTCATAAACAGTGAGGTGATGTCTCATCTACTTAAAA
Organism: Adrianichthys oophorus; assembly: GCA_036245035.1. Classification (NCBI taxonomy): domain Eukaryota; kingdom Metazoa; phylum Chordata; class Actinopteri; order Beloniformes; family Adrianichthyidae; genus Adrianichthys; species Adrianichthys oophorus. The sequence continues at coordinate 21,031,331 of BSAI01000207.1, forward strand.
GCAATGGACACATGTTCCCATGACTGGTGTTAACTCAATCAGCCTCTAAACAGAGTCACATTTTTTCCCACCGTCATTTCAGGACCACATCTGTCTTACACTTTACTGAGCAATAATGTTAGAGTGATTATATTTAATAATTCATCTCTGCAAGTCACTTTAGCTCCCAGATAGATTAATAAGTCATGCTTTGCTTTTGTACTGGGACACTGAAAGGGAGTGGTTAGAATGAATCTTCCAAGTCTTAGTGAAATCAAATCTTATCTGCCTTTGGCTGCATTCTAAGCATGATCCCACTCCACCCACATTAGAACAATGCCTTTCAATGCAGTAGCCTTTATTTGTCCAAAGCTACACAATACACGAGGATATTCTTTGATCCAACAATAGGATGCTGCCACGGTCCCCTTTTGACTGTATTTTACAGAGCATACTTTTTATAAAGGCTTTAGCTGTTTTGGAATTTTAAATAAAGTCAAAACCCTTGGATTTAAGTTAAAAGCTCACCTCTATCTCCTCGTAGCTGGCAGGGAACTTTCTTTCCTCAAAGATCATGGCATGGTGACGGATCCATTGGAGCAAAATAGTCACCAACTCATAGTATTCCTGCCAGCGAAGCTCCAGCTCCTACAGCCAACATAGCAGAAAGGCACATGAGACTCAACGACAAAAAGCAGGATGGCTCCTCTTCTCCAGCATTTTTCTTCAATCACACACCACCATGAATTGGATTAGCTAAAAACAATCCACATGTTGTGCTTGCAGACAGAATGGTGAAGGAGCAGCTTATTTTTCAAAATTTTCCAGATAGCACTGGTGTGTAGTCATGTTCAGGGTTTAAGAGAATGACATGTGGGGAAAAATCTAAGTTAAAGTCATTAGTTATGTTAAATAAGTTAACATTTAAGAGCAAGAATAATCAGTTCAAGTTCTTCAAAGATTACCTCTGTGGCTCTGTGTTACAAAATGGGCAAACAACCCAAAAACTCCCTCCAAATGTAAAAAAAATGACATGCAAGTTGAACAGGTTGGTATTTCTTGAAGTTAGAACACACAAGTCTGTAATTCTTGCTTGCCCATTCGTTTTTCAAAATGTTATTTTTTTTTTTTACAAAAAGCAATGAAAGTACAGCCTTTTTTTCCAATGTATATGTTTGATTATATAAAAAAAAAAAAATCTGTGAATTCCACCAGACTTCAACCTAAATCAAAGTCATCACACTGCAGATAAACCACAAGCTACTTTGTAACAGATTAACCTAAGAACAATGAATTTGGTTAATGTTTTATTAAAACTAACTTGGATTTCTCCCTTTTTTTTAACTCCATACTTACATTGGCTCTGCCTCCATCCTGGACATCCACACGAGGCATGACATCATATAGTGATGAGACGTAGGTAATGATGGATTTCTCATCAGGGTGAGGAACATCAACATCTAGTATTAAAGAAAACAAATTAAAGAAGTATTAAAGAAACAAAGGTACAGAACCATCTTGTTTTTTGTTTTTAACTCAAAATAAAACTCCATTAGCCATTGAAATACATTTTGACATCAGTACCTTCTGGGTCCAGGAGGCGCGTCACCCCCAGATCCTTCTCAGCCACGTTAAAAGCCTGTTCGAGGTTCTCCAGGTTGGATTGCTGGTACACCTTGCCCATGTCGATGAGTCTGGGACTAATGAGCAAAGGCATTTAGCTAATCAAGAGGAGCCTCAATGAATATTAGACACTAAAAGTTATGAAAAAAAAACACATAAAAAATTCTGAAAAGAACACTATCATTTGATAATGATGCACAAGCTTGGCCATGACAGTTTTCAACAAAGTTCTAGTATAAAGAAATGAAAAAATGCCAAATTTGACTTGATTTTAACCTTTGCTTTCAATTTTAATGAGATTATTGAAACAGAAGTTGGAGTTGAACAGCTATATCTCCATATTTATAAGACAAATTTTTATTTTACGGAATATATTCTTAATCCCTGACAAGAACTAAGATGCAGGTAGATGCATTTAAAAAATGGTTGCAGTTTATGAAAACATTACTTGTTATGAGGGGTATAGCTCAGGTATACTATCATCAGAGGGTTTTTAACCCTTACTGCCTTTGGCTAAACGCTGTAAAAAAAAAGCCCACCTGTTCACGGACTGACAAACCCACATGAGCACCTGCTTGTTTGTCCTCTGGGTGTTTTAATCTTCCTGGCAGATGTTGGAGAATGTATAGCAGGAATGTAATTTAGTGGACGACTACCAGGATCAGATCTGACACATTCTAAGTCAGAAACCAGCCAAGGCTTGACTCAGAGGAGAGACAAAAGTTCAAGACTCTGCACTGCAGAGCAGAATGATTGAATAGCCTCAACTCATTAATCATCCATGCTGTTAGCTTCCAACTTTTACCTATCGTTCTTTCATAGTAACATTTTCCAAATCTACAAATCAGTGGATGATTGCAGCAGTAATATATATTAGGAAGCAAATGCAGTAAGTTAGATCTCATACAGTTCTCTGATGCGTGGAGTGGATTGGCCTGGGTTGCGCCCGTAAACAGAAGAAGATGCAACGTGACGAACTTCTCGTACAGAGTGCTGCTTTGTTGGCCTTGTAAGGCTGCTCTGGTCCTCTCTTCCGTGAAAGCTACGCGACCTCCTTCCATGGCCCAGTTCTTCAATGCTGGAGAGGGCCCCTGAGCTATAGGAGCCCCGACCTGAATCCCACGAGGATCCCTCAGAGGGAATGTCTTCACATAACATGACCACTCGATTGTCCACATCACTGACAGACCCTGATAGGCCGCGAATGAAACCCAGACTACCTTTCCTTTGCTTGGATTTACTTCTTGGTTTAAGCATGATAACATCTGCCAAAGTGTTCTCATGCAGCAGCAATAAATAAAACTTTGTAAAACTGGTTAGAAGTGCAGGTTAATCCTATTGCATTGAGGTCGCTGTCATCTTCATCCGCTCCTTTTGAAGTTTCTGTACATTTCGCTAAGATGAAAAAAAAAAACCTGTTGGTGCAGCAAGTCTTGTCAGAATTTGATTGAATTAATCTGAAGGCTTTCAAATCAGGCTCAAAGTGCATGCACATGAAGCCTGGAGAATCTCTGAGTTGCTGGAAGAATGCATAGTCTTCATTTGCCCAGTCTTATGCCTCTGAACAAAGTAGTGCCACGGTTTCATGTGGCTGACAGGGTTCTATAGCTACTCCCACACACCACACCCCTGACCTTTATGAAAAGTAACACTGAGCCAGCCTCAGGAGTCTCAAAAAATGAAAAGAAAAAAAATCAGGTACATTTTCTAGTTCAAGGGAACTTGTCTCTGCAGGTACATTTTTCTTTTTCAAATCATAAAGGCTGTAAAAGAACCAAAACGTTTTTCCTCGTCTAATCCTGCTTTTCTGTTGTTTGCTCTCTAGACTTTGTTTGAACAAATACCACAGTTGTTGAAGTATCCAATGGGAAATACATGTACAATGACTCCCCAGGATGCTGACAAACAGAATAATCTCCTGTCATTAAGTTTGTTATACTGAAAACAACAGGTAATCAGCCAATTGTTGGTACAACAGACACATTTTTAGCTTCTTTAGATAAAAATCCAAATAAATGATATGCAGATTTTATGCAAAACAAAAGAAAATTTTTGCTCAGATCTCCAGATTGCAGCTTCTGAATGTTGATGTAAAATTCCAAAATTTTCTTAATAACAAATACTTGAGAATTGGGACTTTCCTGATCAGCGATTAGAAGACTGATCAGTTGGAAACAAGTTCAAATTGGAACATCGTTCACAGCAAACAAAATTAAAGTGTCGTTAATGTCAGTGCACAAATGCCCATAACCGCTGCCGCCTCTTTGCTTTTAATTCATTACAGTTATAAAACTCACATCATGGTTATCAAATCTGAAAGGATTTCAGGATGGAGGGTAAGATTTAATTACAGAACAGGTTTTAACTGGTATAAAGTGTAATTTGACATCGGAGTGCATTCCATGCTCTTCTGCTCCAGTGAGCTCAGTATTGAATTAAACTTGTGACAAGAAAGGCATCTAGCGCTGTCAGCGCAAGAAAGAAGCTGGGTTTAAAGCCGTTATGCTGGTGCACTGACCTGCAGTGGGCTCTCCTGTCTGCACTCGTATCTTTTGATATTGTTTGCATCAACCACTGACTAATTTCCACACTTACTAGTGCTTGTGTATGACAGCATTGAAGAGCTTGCCGTCCCTCCAGCTGGTGGTGAAGTTGTTGCAGCGGATTCCCGGGTAGCCCTCCGTCATCCGCTGAGACCAGAAGAGCAGCTTCTCCTTGGCTGACATGTCCTCTGACTGCCCATTCACCTGGATGTCTGAGATCTAAGCCATAACAGATGTCATCAAAAATAAATCAATAAACACAGCATTTGTGGACATGTTACAGTAAAACCTGTAGGAAATGTAGGTCACTGGAAACCAAATGATCAATTTAAATGGAATTACCGATTACCCCTTGAGATCATTTATGACAAAGTGATAACTATCCCAAATTGATTACTTGTTTATCATTTATGAACCTGTCTTTATCAGTTAAATTACAATTGAATTAGTAATTCATTTATCAAGGCTGATAGATTACACCTTTTGCTTTCATTTTATTGACTCTGACTTTGTTAGCAGGAATGATAAACTGCAAAGTCTCTGATTCATTTCCACCCCCCCATCCCTGCAAAGAACAGAAAGTATTAAATCATATGAATAAAAGTCTTTAAAAGTGTGAAAAATTGCTACTTTAACTTGTATTCCTTTTTTGTTTTGCTTGTTTTAAAAATGAATATTGACTAAAGCAACAACCATAACATGCTGTTTTATTTTTCAATCGAATCAAGACAACTCCTGAAAATGGAGTAGAAAGAAGCAAACTTTGATGATCCGCTCCTGTTTTCCTCATTTTTTACACAATTCAACCATTAAAGGAAAACAATAAACTTTGACATTGAATATAATAAATCAAATCATTTTTACACACACTGATTTAGTGTAGTCGGGCTGAACTGTCAAACACATGACTAAAGTGATTTTCTATAATATTGTATTTTCGTAGTATAAGTCGTGTTTTTTTGCATAGTTTTGTCAAGGGTGCGACTAATATCTGACTTTTAAAAACATAAATAGGTTCATATATTTGTTATTTTACCACTAACAGCAGGTTTCCCTGTGGGTGTGTATCTTTATCTGCTGCTGAAAGCAACGCAGAAGAAAAGAAAGTCTGATTGTTCTCCTCCTGACCTTTATGATACATTTTTAATTACACTGAGATATTATTATTTTTTTGTTTCTATTTTTTTGTCTTCAGACTAACGCGGGACAGCAAGTCAGCAAACTGGGTCACAGAGAGAAGGATGTAACGCTAAAAGTGCCACGATTCAGACAATGGCTTCTGCCATAAGAGAAGATCAGCATTCAAAAAAAGGCAAAAAACGAATGACTGACCTCATGAACAGAGACATGGAGATGTGCTTATAAATGTTTTTGCAGAACTCTTCAATATTATTATGTGTGTCTTCTTTGCATTCTAAATGAGATATACACTCAATGCTTCCGTGTAGTGATGAGACTAAAAGCTTGACAGTAGTTCTCCCACACGCGGCCAAAGCATCTAGTTTATGAACACTGTCTTAGACAAGAATTGAACATGGAATTTGACAGCTGAATCTCGTTCGTTGCGATTGCAGCATTACAAGGGGCTTGGCAGGTTCGATCATAAGCCTTTTTTCCCAAAAGTGCGACTTTCACTCCAGGGTGAATTCAATGTTTTTTCTTCATTGTTATGCATTTCTGGCTCTTGGGACTCGTACTCCGGAAAATACAATACTTTCAATTCACGTTTTTTGAAAGCAGCACTTCGGGAAGCGGTGTGACATTCACCGTTTCCCCTGATGTGTCAACTTTTTATCTCTCAACCATGAAAATACTATTTTACTGCAAGGCACAACTGTGTTTCTATTGCATCTGTTTATCAGCACCTCTCGAGCTTTCCTTTGCCTTTCTGCAACCCAAACCCAAACCTCTAATTATATGGGTGGGAGAGGGGGGCACGGAAAGAAGAATCCGCAGAAGGCTAGAGTGTACTGGGTGTGACTGAGTGCAACGTGACAGCACGTTGTACACTCTGACACACCCTCCCCTAAGGGATAAGCAAGAGTGACTCACACAAACACACCCGGATTCTGTTCTGTTTCTTTCAACATATTTTCTGTTAAAATGATTTTCTTCCAACATTAGTTTTAAGGTGAGAAATATTGTAAGAAAGAGATGTTTTTCGAAGAATGATTTTAAAAACCCAAACCCATCTTGATTGGTTCCAAGGAGGAAAGAAAACCGCAGCAGACATCCCAGGGGTGATAGGTGTAAAATAATGAAACACAACACTGACAGAAAAGGAGACCTGGAAGTGGAGGATGATGGTCCATATTAACCCCAAAGTCAGCTTGGGGTTTCCATCCGCTATGTCGTCATTTCTGATGTTAACCAGCTTGACCTGCAGGGACAAAACAAGGAGATAATGTCAGACACTTCACTCCTTTTTTTAAGGATAAACTGAAGCATGATGACCAGATTTGTTCATAATATTGCACTGAGCATCATACCTGCCGGTGTTTGAGGAAGTCTAGTGCTATCTGAACATTCTGCAGTTTGTGGAACCGCATGCGGCCTTTTTCTCTAGGCTGTGAAGAATAAAGAAAAGATAAAGATGCTTTTTAATACAGACTCTTACAGATAATCTTTACTCCGTCAACATGTAAAAAATAATATTAAAAAGAAAAAAATGAAGAAAAAACTATAAAGCAAGAGGAAAATGTCCCAAAAGCCAAGTTCCATGACCGGGGTTTAGGCCGCCGAGGCACTCGCCTTCGACTGCCACCCAAACCACATTGCACCGGCCCCTTCTGAGCTCTCCTGCAGGTGGTGGGCCCACTGGGGAGTGATCCCACGTTGATCGTTCGGGTTTTACCCGACCGGGACCCGTGGGAGAAGCCCCGGCCACCAGGCGCTCGCCTGCGAGCCCCAACCCCAGGCCTGGCTCCAGGGTGAGGCCCCGGTAACGCCAATCCGGGCGATGCAACTGAATCTGTGATGTTTATTCTCATAAAGGGGTTTGTGAGGAAAATGTGGGGTTTTGTGCAAATCTATAACAGCTAAAGGGTCAAGTTTTCAATCCACAAAGAAAAAGTAATAGAACTATCAAACGTAAAGACCCACTCCGATCATCTTTTGATCAATTTTCAAAACGTTCCCAGTGGTTTTTAATTATGATTTTGCTGTTTTTAGCCAAAAAAACCAGTGTAATTTTCGAGAACATAGTTTCTGCAAAGTGGCAGAAAGAAAATTGCTTCTGAGTTGTGGGCGGGACTTTTGGTGTGGAGTAAGCCTTCCCTGACTTCCCATCATCCCTTTGTGTACACCAGGCATGTTTTGTCTGCAGACCAAATGGTTAAAAAAAAAGGCTTTTGAATCACCAATCAAGTTCAATATGTTGACCAGTTTTTATAAAGTGCTCATGAAAAGTGCTCACCAAATGTGGCCCTCTGTAAAAAGCTTGGACATCCTTGGTTTACATGTTCTACCGCTAGCTTACAGCCCCTCACAACCCCAATTTAACATTACCAGTACAACAATAGTGGCAAGCAATTTTGAAGGTATCTACCTGTACAGTTTTGAGCCAGATTCCAGCTCAGATGAGGAAAACAAAGATGTACATGGATCTATTTGTCTACAAGTGGATGCATCGGAATGGAGTGGAGCAGGGAGCTTGTGACCCGACGAATGACGTGACTATACAGTGTTTTTCCAAACTGGATTTTTTCGTCTGCTCCTAATTCACAATGAAATGCAATTTTTATATGTTCTCTATCATGAGGAAAATGCCAGCAGAGCTAAGTTAAAACACCAAAAACACCATTTAAATTGAAGTGGGTCTTTAAAGAACATTGCTTTGGCTCCACGAGAAAACAAAAGGCAATAAAAGAAAGAATAAAAGAAGCATCATTCTCCTAAATAAACTTTTAAAGCTTCAAGCCTAAAGCAAGCCATTCTGTCAAGGAACTCAAAAAGCTGGAAAGGACAAATCATCAAGACAGAGACAAGTCCATGGATGACATGCACAGCCAAATTACAAGTGGAGTACAGGTGACAACATTCCAGGGTGAAATTCTAAGGAACGAAGCCACTCACCAACTGCACGCTCCTGACCACGTCTCTCTCCTTCAGCTAACACCAGCAAGAGCAGTGCCAAGGAGAGCAGGCGAAGGCCAGACACCAAAGGTCAGCACACAAAGGGTTAAAAAGAAGGCAAACCAGAGAGAAAGGAGTAGAAAAGACAAAGTGTAGATCAGAGAGAAGTGCAGTTTACAGACACACACGGGCCAATCTGTTGTTAATGTGCAGAAGTTAGGAAAGCAATGAGGAAATGAACAGAGCTGCAGCATGTTTAAGGATGGAGTGATGAGTAGAGAACCCAGCAGAGGACACTGACCGCTTTACAATTACAGTAGAAGCATCAATTCCTCTTTAAAACCAGGATTTAAAGAGAGAAAATGAATGCAAACAAGGAAGCCACAAACTTAAGTTGATTTATTAAGCAACATTCCAGCAAGACTGAGTCCAATAAAAGACAAATTGACTGCAGTGAATTTCAGTCTGTTCCCAAAAGAACAGCATTCCAGATTAGCACAAGATAAGCATCTTTTTTTAACGTGGTATGGAAGATATTTGAGGCAAAAAGAAGCAGCTTTGGCCACAGGCACATTGGGAACTCACCAGCGTCTCTCCAGAAAGGACCTCCAGCAGCGATATCAGGTTGTGTCCATCTCGAAGATCTTCGTACAGATCTGTTATGTGACGCTGGGCCTGCCAGAGGGAAAGGCAACACATACATGATCATGTTATCTAAGTTGATATAAAATCTGTCTAGGATTGTGTTTTGTGAAGTTGTTATTAAGCCTGCTAAAGTATTAGAATGTGCTCTTTTGTGTCAAGATGACTGAACAATAGAACATGCTGCAGTTTGGTTTTTTTGTGATGGTTTCCAGTCTAATTAACTGCAAGAAAGATCCAAAGAGTTTAAGTTTTAAATATTGGAACTTTCATAGAGCTACACACGCTTTCTACAGAGCGAAGAGCCTTCTCTGAAATAACACCAATTCCGTCAGGAATGCATAGCCGTGAGCAGCCAAGCCTGTCTTCTGCTTCAGATGCCAAACGCAGCTGTCATCTCTGACAACTGATGGATAAAACACTTAATGTCTTAAAACAAGGGAGTCTGAAGTCAAATAAAAGTTGATGTGAACGCTTTTTATACTCTGGAACTTTGTACACAAAGGCATGGTAACCTGTAGGCGTGAGCCACGACGGTGGAAAAGGGTGAGAGGGTGCAGAGAAAGCACCGTGAGGGTGTCAAAAACACACATTTGTTTGGCACAAAAACAGGTGAGCAGTACTGTTTTCCATGCAGATATGCCTACCTCCACCTTCTGGCCCTGGATGAGAGGAACAGATGGGTAGAGTAAAAAAAAAACGTCTATTTAGTTGGACAAAAAAAATATCTGCATGAGGATTGTACACACCTACATGTATTTGGCTATAGAGGGGAAGGAGACCTCATGTTTAAGCAGAGGTCAGACTGTTATTGTACAGCTTTTGTTGAAACTGCTGTGTTAGACTGACACTTTGCAATTAAAATATTTTTGAAATTGTGACTAACTGCGCATGTCTGCTTGTTTTATGCACATTCAATGCATCTCCTGCTGAAAACACGTTTCCCGTGATCATCTCTGCTCCGTTTGTCTGTTTACTGGGTGAAAAAACAATATCTATCACCACCTCTCAATTACTCCCCACACAAGAGGCGTTGGTTTTCTTCGATCGGTGCAGAAAGATGGATTATTCCAAACAAACTATGCTGTTACAGTCAAAATAAGTTGTTCTGTCAGCTTATCAATATCCTCATTACTGCACATGGCTGCCAGGCATACTAAGTGGTTTCTCAGTTTTTAGATAATCATTAAATCAATCAATCCTCTTGGATTAAATGATAAGCAAATCTGGTTGGAAACACCACAGTTTAACATTTGCACAAAAGTCTACATGGGGATGCAGCTGCACTCATGTTTCACTCTGCTTTAGGCAAAGCAAAAACAACACATTGTGGCCCTTTATGGCTGCAGCTTGCCTTTACTTTGCTGCCTCTCCTAAGCCAACCATGAAGGTTTGGAATCAGTTATGCACCAGTTCAACATGGGCTGAGCAGTTTTCCAGAATCAGCCTTGGAGTTAACTTTTTTAAGACAAACTGACATTCCTTACTTCTCACTGTAGATGGCGACAAAGTTCTGTTGGTGCTTCCATATAACCCAAAACTCAAAGTTCAGTCAGAGTTGCTCCAATTAGATAAATTCTAGTATTAAAAAAGTAAAGTAAATACAGATGTAAAAAAAACTCTATTTTAAATAAAATGTCTATATGTTTATGATGCTTTGCTTTGAGGTAAAAAAACATAACACAGTTATGTAATCTATATGTGCATTTATGTTTAAGACAAACACTCTGAAGCGCTCTTCAAGAGACTCCTGAGAGTCTGTGGAGCACACGTGCTACTGGTGGCTTCGACCGCATCTGGCTTTGAGCCGGCCCCAAAATCTGCCTTCTCAAAGTGAGCTAAGCAAGTCCAGATGTGTGTGAGTCACCCGTTAGATTCCCGGTGAACACACCACAGCGCGTTCTCACACAGCGGTGGCAAAAAGGCAGCACACTTATGGAAAACACAACAACCTCCTTGTGCTTATTTTTCCTCCTTGTTCCATTTTTAAATGCATGAATGGCCCTGTGTCTGCTGAGTGAATATGGAAATTATATGGAGGTATCCAAAGGCTGTGAGTGTTTTACTGGCAGAGGGTGTTCCCTGGAAAAAAAAGAGCACACGCAGAAATCCTTCAACTGTTCTGTAGGAGGGGCTCTGGGATGCAGATAATTTTTTTTCACAAATAATGAGGGGCTGCAGAGTGAAGAGCAGGGTTTCCTGATGAACTGCTCAGTTCTTTGAATCCGTGATGCATCTGTGGTGATGTTGTTAATATAAGACTAACAAAGGGCGCAGTGAGTGAGAAGCACTGATGGAAGGCACACACAGACATTTGCAGGTGACAGGCCGGAAGCCTCTCCATCACACTGAGCAATGGGTGGGTGTGAAACAGTGACCGATTACGCTAAGGTCAATTTATGTCGGCGAGGGGTACAATGTTGGTAATCATTTCTGCAGGAAGGCATCGGATGCACAGGTGAGATACAGATTTCACTGTTTCTAGTCCACACTGTGAGACCATTGAGAGGTCTAGATGTGTTTCTCCAGGTTTTAAGTAAAGGGTAGGGGGAAGGATTGAAGATTTCAGTTGATTTTTACATTTCTTGTATTTGTAAAGCATATTGTGTCATATTTCAAGCAGTGTTGAGATTTAACTTTTTTTGGCCACCAATGACCTGAACCTTCTCTTTTAACTCATCTAAAGTTAAGTTAAAGTCCCATAAGTTGTCACCCAGCTGGGTGTGTGAAAGATATTCTCTGCATTTGGCCCATCCCCTGGGGGAGCGGGGGACTGCAGACACAGACTCACTTGGAAAACCATTTGGTGGTTTAACCCCCCAATCCAACCACTTGACACTGAGTGTTGGGTCATTGGGTCCAATTTGTTTTTAAGAGTCTTTGGTATGACTTGGCCTGGATTTGAACTCATGACCTTCGAGTATCAGGGCGGACACTCCACCACAAGGCCATCAAACTGGATTTCCACTCCTGCTAGGCAAAGAGCACCTTTTTCACTTCTGCTACAAAGTCAACCTTGAACAGTATGGGCGTATTGGTGTTGTTTGTCCGACCTTGTTAAAGTTTTTACTAAAATCAATTTTTCTACTTTACTGTATAAAAAGTGCCCACTAAATAAAGATTTTTTTGTCTTTACTTTATTTTTTTTGTTGGTCTAAAAAAAAAAAAAAAGACATTTTGGCTTTTAAATCCACTGAAAACCAACCAAAAGCTGAGAGAGAAACAACTCATTGTGTTCAGTGATTCATAACGCTTTGATTACATCATCCGTTTGCCAACATAAACACTAACCAAACCCAGCTATTTGAGACTATTTGCTGTACTTAATGAAAATTACATGGGTAATATATTCTGGAGGAATAATCAAACAGAAAATGACATTTTGTCATAAATAAAGGTACTGAGTGGCTTAAAAGCATTTACAGTTTCCATTTTCATTATTTGAAAAGGAAAACTACGCTGTGCAGTAATTCTTCAGAGGAAGCAATAAACCACATGTGATCTCGTCTTCAACAAGGATCCCATCATTTTCCACAAACCTGCATGCCTGTGCACGTGTTTGCAAAGATGTGGCTGTGTTACCAAGATTTAAAAAATAGTATCCAAAGAAAAGAAATGTCTCACCTTTATCAAGTGCTTGTTAACCCATTTTGTGAATGTCTTCTTTTGCACTCGATCTCGTTCATCTGCAACAGAGACGCAAAGCAGTTTTATTTCAGAGGATGTCTCAGAAATGACAGAAAAAGAAGTGAAAAAAAGTATGTGCTTTGGTTCGTTGTTGCATCTTATATGTAGAACACCACAGCTCATTTAAAGCTGAATGTGATTATGGCAACAGCAGCAGCTATGATTTGACCTCATAACAAAGACAGAGAGATTTCCTTTTGCATGGTTTGAAGATGGTCTTTGTGATCACAGCATGACATGATATCACAATTTTCCAACAAGAAGGAACATGGTCTAGGTATTGAAAACACCCACTAAAACAACAAACAGGGCTATTAGGCAAGAAACATAAGGCGTGACCCTAAACACATGCTGCGATTAAAGAAGACTCCCCTCAGACTGGTTCAAAACACACGTTTCTCAGAAGTTGAAAGGGCACCCTGGGTACTACTGAGCGATGCTTGATTTCATCTCATTACTGATAAACTCATCTTCCCTGACTCAGTCACACAACACAAAGTCCTCACTCTTATCACTTTAAGACAGTCAGGCTGTGACACACCCAGCAATAAAAAGCAAAGGGCAGTGATTCAACACCAACATAAAACTGGCACCCCGGGGCTACATCTGTTTTCTCAGGAAAAGGCAGCAACTGTGGATCTGTTACGAGACTGCGTTGTCATGGAGACCTCACACAGAAGCCATTACACCTTTAACCTCTGCAGGGTTTCCTCAGACCTAACTGGGAAAGAGCTGAAGTATGCAACCCTTGTGTTGGGTTACATAGGTCTCCGTGTGGTTTATAACATCACCTAGACTTGAAATTTGATGAGTGACCCAAGAACACTAACAAGACATGAGCCGTAACTTTCCTCTATGTGCTGTCAGCACCTAGGTATGCGAAAGGGTCAAGATCAGCCTTTTTTTGGTAAATTGTTTAAATATATATTTGAGTTTTTTTCATTTTTAGTTTTCAGGCGACCCATGTCAAGGTAAATATTATTTAGTCAAACATTTAGTAAACATATATTTTGTGCATGAATTGTTGTTTTTTTTCTCAGCATTGATTGTAAATATAACACTTTTGTGTGTGTGTGTCAAGCAGCAGAATGTGCAACGACAACAAAAAAGACTAAAACAAAATAATAAAAATGCTTTTGCCGCATTACTGAAGTCCTATTAAAATTCCAAAAGTGAAGAAAGAAAGTGGTAAAATGAGATTTTTCAAATCCAATAAATGAAAGAAAAACAGAGAAAAGGGGAACAGTTTGAATGAAAGAGGAACAAAGAAACAGAGCATCATTCATTCTGGCAACAAGTGAGGGCAAACAAACTGTAGCTACAGTGAGTCACTACAAGACAGAAATATAAATTCTTCTTACAAAAGTTACAAATGACACTTTTTAGTAAAGATAAGGAGGAATATGCCTTTTTCTTATGTATTAAATACCAACACTTATTACCTCAAAAGTTTAAATCATTCTTTCTCTTTCTATAAAACAGACTGACCTCTATTATGTGTGCAATAAGCAAAAAAAGACCAAGACTTCCAGTTGAACTATTTCCACTAAGCGCAAACATGCTGATACCTTTCCTATCGTCCATAGCCTTCAGCATCCCTTGGTAAAAGCTTTCATCTGAAGGTGTCCTGTCTCCTCCAAAACTGTCCATGGAGAAATTCCTGACCCTCTGCTGCTGGGAGGTCATTGTCACAGTTTGTCAGCTCACAAACAGGTACAAATAGTTTTCTCTTTTTTTGCGCTCCTTATCCGTGTCTTTGGCTGTCTCTTGGTCCCAGAGTGTGCAGTCTTGTGGCCACAATCCACTAAGTCTTTCACAAACCTATGATTTCTCTCTATTCTTATCCTCTCTTAACCTCCTCACTCCCTCTTTGGGTTCTCCCCCTTTTTTTTCTCACTACTTTTACTTTTTTCGTCTTTCAACCGCTATATTCCTTCTGGTGTCTGTGGAAAGTCTGGGCCTGTCCTGGTGTGCTATGTTGAACTGTGAATTTGGTGGCTGTGATGTGTGTGGAGGACATAGAAGGCAGGGCTGAAGACACACCCCCTTCCTCCTTGGGTGTGAGTAGAGGAAGGAGTGGCTGCAGGGGACGAGGTGTGCTAACCTGCATTGGAGGACAATCCCTGCATGGTTTGCGCAAGAAATAATGAGTCAAAGAAAGTGTGGCCCTTTCATGTACAGGTTCTTACTTACACTTTTATTTAAATGGCTGTTTAATCACAGCATTCCGCAAACTTTTCCTTACACTCATTGAGATAAAGAAGAGGAAGTGATGTGGACGGCATGTTGGGAGCAACCCATGGAGGATTTCACACCCATGGGTGCAGCTATGCAGGACCTGATTGCAAGAAGATTTTTTGACTATTCACTTAAAAAAAAAATACTTGTTTTTATTTTAACAAAGCACACTTCCATGAAAAGCAACTCTGTGATTTGTAATCAGTAGTGTGACTGCCGAGAATAGGTGAGATGAGGACATTTGCCCATCTCCTGCACCAGCCCTTCCCTCCAATCCCTAACCCCCCTCTACATATCTAGTTTCTTTGCTTTGTCTTGTTTTGCTTTGGCGTGCTTCAAAAGCTAATTTTCTTCCCTGAGGCCAGGGTTTTTACTTCGACCTGTGTGAACACGAACACCCTTAATGCATTAGTGGCAGAGAGTCTGTGCAGACATCTGACTAAGTGCGTGTGTCAGAGGCTTGAATCATTTCGAGACACGTTTGCAAATTTGGAGACACACCTTTGACGTTCTCCACTGTCTAGGCAGGCTGTGGTATTAAGGTGTGGCATGTGGGCAAACTTTGAAATCTTTCAAGAAAAAGGAATTGTACTAAATAAGACATTTCTTAACATCTGTTAAGAATAAAAGATGGAAATTACACTCTGTTTCTATGAAATATTCATTAAAGTTCACTTTTCCTCTTCAAATAAATAAATACATTTGGTGCTTAAACCTAAATATAGGATCTTGAATTATTTTTTCAGGTAAAATCAATATTTGGGATGCTTTGGTGACTTTAGATCTAAGAGGAGGAAAAAAAGGAGAATGTTTTCTTTCTTAAGCAAAATAAAAGATTGAAAAGTAGATTGTAACTGACACCTCAGTGGTGCTGTGCAGTGAAGGGGTACAAAACACCTTCTCAAGCTTTTCACTCTGGGAAATTCAAGAAGGAAAATGGGCGATGAGGCTGAAAGTGTGGAACATCTTAGTCATGAGGCCGTTCCTCGATAAAATGAAATGTATCATTAAGTGCTCGACATGCTTATTACCCTGCGCGTTCATCTGGTTTCATCAAAACAACTTTGGAGTTATGTTGAGAGCCGAGAAGTCAAGAGAAAAGATGGAAAGTGTTATCTTTTCAAAGGTTTAAGGTTAGACGATTTATGACAGAGCTGATAGTTGTGTCAATATTTCCGTACCCACAATGCTCATGTGTACTGACTGATACAACCAGTGTCTTCTGGTTGTATCAGTCTCACATGACTGAGAGGTTCTGCACTAAAAGACTTACATGTGGGCTTTAGTGTGGATCCTCTGAAGCTTTAACTGTTTAGTTAGGATGAAGTCAGGTGATAAAACAAAGCATGCATGAAAAAAAATGCCAAGTTTAAGACATTAAAAAAAAAAAAAAAAATTCTGATAGTCTTTTATGACCTTTTTGAAACTTTCTAAAGCAATAACTGAATACCTGTGACTGCATTTTGGAATTAAACAAGACTCATGAATGATATGTTAATCTTAATTTTCTTCATATTTGTCCTCTATTATCAGAAAAATGCAACAAAAACATGTTATAAACACCAAAAACACAATTTTCCTCTGAGTGGGTCATTAAGATTATTTAACTTTATTCTTACCCTACACATGCCAGCAGAAGCATGACTTCAAACACACATTTGGGAAAATGGATCCCTGGAGGAAAAGCTAAGCTACAGTTAATTAGTTTTATCACTGATATATCTTGCTTCATCCATAGAGCTAAGAGTGAAATGCTTCTAATCTACAAAGACATGGCTGATCTTGCAACCACGAAGAAAAACCTGGATTTAAATGCTTGGTAACAACAAAGCAAACAAATTAGAGGAAGAAAGGCATCCAGAGAATGTGTCATTATGGTTTCTAAAAGCGCTGAGCTGCAGGAAAATTACAAGGATTTAGCGAGGAGAAGGAGAAGGAGAAACACCTTTCTGTGTGAAGACATAAAAAAGTGAAGGTTTGCCCTTCCATGTAATGTTATCTCTCCCTCAATTGTTAGATGAAAGTGTTTTCTGGAAGAAGTGGTTGCCACACCTTTAGAGAACAATGATAAGACGAGGACGAGCTCATCCACACCCTGGAATTTTTCCCCAGTTCTGAACAGTTAAAGTGTGGTAAGAGAAAGCATCAGGACAGGGAGCTGCTCTTCACACAGATCACAGTACGCAACGGGGGCAAAAGGTCAACTGCATGTGAAGAAATCCTTCCAAAGGTCCAGACTCTAGGAATTCCCATCCAGGTTTATGTAGGTGGTACATAGCTTGCAAGTCCTACATATTTAAACAAACAAAAGCCAAAATAAAAAATAAATAATTGAATACATTAGGCAAAAAACATCTACAACCATAGGATTTTGCTTTATAAAAAATGAAGTCTAAATAGTTCAGTCTGACACCTTATTTCATTCCTTTCTCTATAGCTATAGCTGTTCTATGATGAGCCAGTCTATTTTCATACATCCCGCTCAGACAGCAGACTTTAGATGACACTGTCAGCATCAAACCAACTGAACCGAGATAACTAATTTAACTCCAACTCAATGTGGCTTCAGATTAGCCACGGCAGCTGAGTTTTTAAAATAGCTCCCTGCTGAGCTACAGAGAATCAGTGGAAAGTCCCACATCTGGGCTTGAATCAGCTGCTAATGCTTTAATTTGGTGGAATTAAAGACAACAAGGTGATGAAGAGTGAGCTGTGAGCAGCCTGAGAGTATGTCTCCTTCTACAGGTAAAGTTCCCATAGTGCACTGCAGATTAAATTCATTATTTGAAATGAAATATGATTGAGGATCAATATTGAATGGACCTTTACTTAAAGAATCCAAATGTATTCATCAAATTTTCTTCAGTTATTTCTTGTGTTTTTGAGGCAAAAACATCTTTTAGTAGGTTTATAATTGCAACAATTAATCATTTTATGAACACTAATTCCATCTTTGCTCATCTTATGTTGTTAGGTATGAAAAACAGGTTTTGAAAACCAAATAAAATACGTTTTGAATAGAAAGCTGACTATGAAGTTGATAAGACATAGTCAAATCACTTGTAAAATTGCAGTCCAACTGATTCAGTATTTTTGCAATGAGACCCAGACCCATCAGTAATGCTGCTATTGCCTTTCAATCTAAGATCTACACTTTTAAATGTTGAGGAATTGTGTTTTGATATATTCATTACTAACAGCATGTCCTTACTTCATATTCTTAAATAATTTAAAAAATGAATAATTTCTGTTTAACAATTTTAAGATTAAAATTAATTCAGTTTTGCTGTGATTGCAAATGCTGCTGGAATTACAACATTTGGTTGTCATATGATGACAAAGTTGGTTTTCTTTCGATAACCAAAAAGATCAACTATTTTTGTTTCCTATAATACATATTGTCAAACAAAAACAAAAAAAACTCGAAATGTATCTCCATTCAATTTCTACCAATTAAGGGTAGAAGATTTAACAGGGTTTCCTCATTTAATCTGTGCTGTAATCATAAGTGTGTCAGATACTGTTTTCATGAGCTTTGCTTTCTCCTCTTTGGCACCCAGTTCAATTAAAGAAACACTGAATCCTTGAGAAATGTAAAAAAAAAAAATGATCCAAGCAGACCTCATGTGGCTCTGAGTGGATTCTAACTGACTCTGACTCATGCCTGTATGTTTAATTTCAGAAGTGACAATGTCTCCTGTAACTAAGGGATACGATGTGCAGAAAAAAACAGAACAAACCAGTGAGAGGAAACTGACAAGTTTTTGGCCACAAGAGGGCAACACAGATCATACACATCCTCACATAATGTGTTCTTTTGTACAGTGCTTATATTGATTTAGTGAACTAGAGTAGCTTTGTTCCTGTTTGCATGAAGGAATTACAGAAAATGAACAAAATAAACAGAAAAAAAAGGTTTCAAATTATAAACTAGCTTATGGAAAAAGTTAATTTGAAAGGTGTTTCATTAAGGTTTTCACATTAAAGATCTCTTAAACTAGAGACAAACCAGGCAAGAACATTGAATAAGACATGACTGTTGTGTGGTTTAGCATGGTTTCAAAGGCCTTTTAACTCATCTAACATCCAGATACACATTTGCAGGGTGTTTTAAAACACACAAACACAGTCAAAACTATTATCACAAAAAAAATCACTTGGTCATTTACATAAATGCAGTATATGTGAACATCTTTTTGATTATCTTATGAGTTATTTGAAAGAATGAAAACCGAAACTGAAGCTGCAACATCACTGAAACCGTGAGTTAATTGCCATGTGTTGTCACTATGCGGAAGATGTAGCAAAAGCAAACTCTTATCTTCAATCATTGCTGCCACTCACCTAAAGAACTCATCTGATTGCTCAGCTGCCTCAATCATTTTTTTGTACGAGCTCATTTCTTACAGATCAGCAACATCCATCAAACCCTCATTGAAAACATGCAAGAAACTCAAAAAAACAACCTACAGCAGTAAGCTTCGAAATGGGAGGATTGTCAAAGCATCTATCTGTTGTTTAATGACTGTCAAGGACTGGGCCATCCCCCCATCAGTGACTAAAAAAATGAGAAATAACAGGTAGTTCAAGTGTTGTTGATGAATGGTGTCTTTCGATTTGCTTACTGTAGTTCTGCAGTCAACACCACGTGATGCTTATCTAAAGTAAAATACAAATCTATCAGCGTGTTTGAAAATGAAACAACAAACAACCTGCTCAGTGAGCTGCTGAATAAATCTATGTATGATCTAATAGAGAAGAATGTAAAGATGTACAAACTTGAATAAACTGACTGAGTCTGATCTGTCTGAGTCCGCTGCTCAGTTTCAGTCAAAGTTTCGTTTGGGTTTTCTGCAGGGAACTGTTGTTCCAGAAATTGAACCTGTGATCAGTGGTCGATCGCTCTCCCTCTGCACCACACCTGACTTCCAGGCTTTAAAACCCAAAACAGTCTGTCAGTGATGGCTGACTGTGCCATCAGCTCATTAATATGCAGAAAAATTGTCAAACATTATACTTAGCTTGATAACCCTAATGCTAAGGTCACAATGACCTTGGCAACACATGTTCAAGTGACGACTTTCAATAAAAAGTCTATGAAAATGCGTGTTCATGCTTGTTTCTGGCTTCTGCATTCAAAACTTTTGTGTTCACGCCTGACAACACAAGTTTTTCAGTGTGCTTTCGGGCTCTACGTACAAACTTGAAAGTTAAACCAGTTGAACTTTGACAAACCAGGGACTTAGATTATTATTGATTCTTTGTAATTCACAGAAGTGCCAGCTGTTTGAAAATTCATCATGAAGAAGAAATTAATAACTGTGGCTTGTCGCCGGATGGAATTATATCACACCAAGTCCTTCATGTATTGGAGAAGAGCTGTGAAAGAAAAGGCTTCATGAGATTTGTGCTGCTTCCACAAATTTTCACTAAACCTCTTCAAACCATGAGTAAATGGGCTATTATTGGGTGGCGATAAGGTTGCTAGGAACCATTTGCAAAAAGCACATTCAAGAACCAGTGTCTAACGCAGTTTTTAATTGCACCACACATGCCCTGTGTGAACGTAGCATAAGTATTGGCAGGCCAAGACTCTTAGGGAGTTATTTATCTGCAAAAAGACTTTGCACTCTCTGGGTTTTTCTATTCCAAAGAAATCATAAATAACAAGGATTTGTATTAAGAAAAGTATTATCTCTCACAATAAATAGTGGATGAATCTCCCTCCTTGGGTTTCAGGATAATAAGGTGATTAAGTCCAACAGTGGTTTGTTGCTCAGGCAGAGTAAATGTTTTAGGGGTGTTTCCATAGTCAAAAGGTCAAGACCCTTCAAACTTTTCTAAGAAGTCAGCCAGCATACATTGTTTTTATCGTGGATTCCTTTTTTTGGGTCGTAAAATTTATCTTGTAAATGTTAGTTATAGAGCAAACTTGGTAATACCATTTTTCATCGTAGCTTATCCAGCTGCGATTGCTGCATAAACCTAAACACAGTGTGACACTGTTGCAGGATTTGCTTTTGCAGCGTGGTTACCTATAAATCTCAGAGAGGGCCCAACTGACAAGAAACTGCTTGTTTTAGCAGAATAATCTCATTTCTGAAGAAAAGGTTTCACAGAAGTTAGTTTTAAACAAAACACTGATAAGAGTCCCAAAGCACATAAATATTCTTCAAGTATTTCCATAGTTACAGGGCAGCACATCGGCACCGTGGGATTACTGGAATCTTTCAGGAACTGATGGGGGTTGATGTGTCATTGGGGCTTTTTCATTTTTCCTCTTCAGTCATGGGGACTATCCAAAGGGGGCTCTGTCATAACTTCTGCTAACACAGCTGTGTCAGTTTCCAGATTTTTATGTACACTCATGAAATCTGGAAAGAATAACACACAAGCTCAGTGGAGAAAGCCCTAGCTGCTGTATCCCAAAGTGGAATTTCTTACTGTTTCTCTGAAGAATTTAGGATTTTCCACAAACCAGCATGAAGTCTGCCATCATTGCCTTTTATGTGTATGTGAGGCACAGGTTGAAAAGACTGAATGTTACATGTCAAACATGATCTTCATATTTTGTGTATTGTTTAAAAAAAAAAAAAAAAGACTAAATTCCTGTTACAGAAGGCTCTCTTTGTTTATAGGAGCCTCCTCCTGACACTGCATAAAATTACAGGCTATGAAAATTCCTTACTGACCAGCTATGCTATGTTCTTAAACACCCTTCACCCAGTTTTGGTCTAAATTCACATCTCATGAAGCTGGGTGGCCATACCCAACTGCAACAGATACTCTGAGGTTAGACTTAACGGCTATAGGCAGTGTTAACTCAACTTGTCCCCTCATTAAACTATTCTCAAGAGGCTGTTAAGTGTCTGCTTTTCTAAGTTACGTCCATGCGACGTTGAGCTCATGAGTTGATAAAAGGCCTCATCATGGAGAATGGCGGCCGCTGAAAAGAGCACAGCTAAGTCTCAAGAGCCGTGTGACCCTGCTGCACTGAAGAGGACAGATAAACAGGACAGCAGCTGTGCTGATGTCAGCCCAACACAAATCAGCTATTGAGCTTTTTTTGGGAAAAAAAAAATGCTATATCATGCGCAGCACCAGTTCAGCTGAAAGTAGAATATTTTTTAGAACACTAACAATTTCATTTTACTTTGAAATGAACATATTCTAGATTATGTCATTACTTTTTAATTATGACATAACCATGCTTTGACCTTAAAAAAAACAACAGTGCTTTCCTGTCAAATTCAGTGGAGTTTTAAAACCAACTCCACAGTCATCAAAGTGTCAACAGAAAACCAAATCTCTTTTATTGGTTTAAAGTCTAGCAGCCATCAGGGGAATGGCAGCACTTCCAGGGCAGCAGGTGTACAAACACATCCATTCATTCATTCATTCATTCATTCATTTTCCAATCCGCTTTATCCCTTTCGGGGTCACGGGGTTGCCGGAGCCTAACCCGGCTACTCATGGGCGAAGGCAGGGGACATCCCTGGACTGGTCGCCAGTCTGTCGCAGGGGCCACAATCACACACCCACATTCCCACCTAGGGACAATTTAGAGTGACCAATTAACCTGTGAAACATGTTTTTGGACGGTGGGAGGAAGCCGGAGTACCCGGAGAAAACCCACGCATGCACGGGGAGAACATGCAAACTCCACACAGAAAGGTCCACCAGCCAGGACTTGAACCGGGAACCTTCTTGCTGTGAGGCAGGAGCGCTAACCACTGCGCCACCGTGCAGCCCAAAAACACATCCAGAGATTTAGCAAAATGAGGCTCTAACTAAAAAGAGAAAGCCAGCGTGCAGTTCTTTGATCAACAAAGGAACAGGATCAGACCAGTGTCAGAGTCTTCACGTAATAAGAGCTAATCCCTTTAGAGATGCGTGTAAAAACAGACACTTCTGTCGGCAGATGGCAACATAACAGAGAGAATGACACACTGAGGAGCAGCGGCAGCTTTGAATGTTTTCAGTCACGTCTGAGAACCTGCTAATATGTCAAAAGACTCTGTTGGTAAACAAGTCAGATGATACGATGTGTCAACTCTCCATGTGACATTAGAATGAAGAACTGTTGGTAAACTATTCTGGACAGTCACTCATAAAAAATGCAAACTGATTTAATCTGAAGCAACCTCCAACTGTATCAACAGCTGTAAAAAAAAAACAAGGTCTTGATAAGTTTTACAAGAGGAAAATACAAGCATGTAGTTTGTTATTCACACGCGGGTTCTTGAACACACATTTAGCCCCTGTTGTCCTCACTGGACAAGCAGGAAGGGCCTTCTTCTTTCTCCTTTTCTACTGTTTACTGGTGCATGTCCACCACCTACAGGTAGAAGAGGCCTGGTGCGAAATGTCAACGCGGTGCAAATCTTGCTCCAGGCTTTTTCTTTCACAGCTCTAATCTGATATATGAAAGACTTGCAAACACAAATTGCAAACATTAATATTTCCTTTATGATCAGTTTTTAAAAGATTGGCACTTCAGTGAATTAAAAGACACGCCATCCATGCGTCACTACCAAATCCAAGTGCCTGACTTGTCAAAGTTCGACCTGGTTTAACTTTCAACGAGCATTCAATGGCGTAAGTAGAGCTCGAAAACGGTCATAGAAACTGGTGTAGCTAGGCGTGACCGCAAGAGTTTCGAATGTTCGTTTCCATGCATTTACACTTGCACAATTACAATTACACACGTTGTCGAAGGCGGTGTGAATGCAGCTTCATACTGATGTTAAATCAGCATGTACCAGTCAGATTCTTGAATTCACTGTGTTGAGATTCACAGGATTCTAATTCATTTGGATTTGGTGTAATTTGATTTATTTCAACACCCAATTTTTATTTCAAATTTCCCTCTGACAAAAAAAGTTGGCTTACATCAGCAATAAGAGAAGCTGTTTTCTCCACTGAAACATCAGAGAAAATCGTTCCCTGGATTCATAAATTGATGCAGCATTTTGCAATTAAAGAAAGACTATTTAAGCCTGGTCTCTACAATTAGGCTGAGTAACTTGAAGTGCAGCCACAAGGGCGCTCAAGCCAGGGGCTTATTGTGCCGCTCCCAAGCCCGGATAAATAAAGAGGGTTGTGTCAGGAAGGGAATCCTATGTACAATCTTTGTCAAACCAAATATGCAAATCAGATTCATGATCACCATACCAGATCGGTCGATACGGTCCGTACCGAATCAGGGGAAATTGGGCTACTGTTGGTCGAAAAAGTAGAGGAGGAAGGCACGTTTGTCAGAAGAGAGAGAAGAGGAAACTCATGAGTCTAAACTTGGGCAGGAGTAGTGGCTAATGAGAGGGGGCATTCGGGCGTATTTCACAGCAGTCAATTTTAGTATTGGGGGAATAAAAAGGGTGGGGGAGGGTTGACAGGTGGGACTGGGACGAGGATCCAAGAAGAGAAAGGGTGTGGCAGGAACATTTGTGAAGGTTTTTTTCACACTAAAGCTGAAACATCCGTTAATGTTCGTCTGTCTTCAAGAACTTCACAATAAACATCTCTGCATGCTCAGGCATTCCTCCATTTGAGTTTATGCAGTATCAGGAAAGCCAATAATCTGCAGACCATTTTATCAGAAATGAAAAGCAAGAAAAATTCCTAGAGGAAACTCGGTCTGAAGATCTAAAGAGCTGCTTTTGAGTGTTTCTTCAGGTGTTTGCATGTGTCTCTCTGTGTGTGGGTGGAGGTTAAGTCAACGCAAAGGATCTATATCCTGATCTGGTGTTTGAAAGCAGTCATTTTTCACCAGCAGTCCAGCTGCTGGTGAAATGTTCGAATAACTTCTTTAAGTATCATATGTTACATCGTAAATATAACAAATATATTAACCATAACTAGATTTTTTAAGATGTAAAGGAAAAAGTGCTTTTCAAATTGTTGTTTATCAAGATTTATGCTAAATTATACAACAGCCTGATCCATCAGTCTTTATCAGTTTAACATTGTTATCGATTTTTTTTTTTGATAAAGGAGACGTCCGTTCATGAGTATGATTTCTTTGCATTTCTCTAATATCTGCATTATAAAACATATTCTCACAAGTTTGTAATGTTTTAACCCTTGAACAGTTTCACTAGAAATGCAAGTTAACTATTGTTTAAAAGAAAGACAACACATTCCACACACATTTCTGTTTCTACAAAAGCAGCAGTTTCTGTTGGTGAAACTGTGTAAGTGAGATTATCTCAATGGAACTGTTTAGCCTGTGAGATAAAAACACGGCTATTTTCACATGTTTTTTTTTGTTTTTTGGCAATCACTAAAGAAATAGTTCTATCTCTTCACTGGCAATTATTACCCCGACTCTGATGAACACGATCTAGCAAAGTTTCTCATATCATTTTCAGACATTTAGCAAGATAAAACCTAAAACTACATAAAACTTAACAGAATTCCGAACATAAAATGCTGAAAAGTAGATCTCCTCTTTTAAACTTTCATTCAAAAACAGCAGATGTTCTTCAGGAGGTGTGTGTGTGTGTGTGTAATGTGCTGGGTAAAAGCAGATGGTTGTAATTTAATGGCACAGACAGAAAAATGCTCATAAAATGCACCCATCATCAATCATTGCTGACTGTCAACCAACTGATGTTAGAGGGCCAGGATAGATGAACGAGAACTCCCATCAACGTGCCTGCAAACCGACCGAAAAGTAGGAACTGGTAACTTGAGTGGGTAACATCGTGGTCTAAGGATTACAGATGGCGGGTTGTCTTCACTGCGGCGGCTGAGGATTGGAGTTTAATTAATGTGAATGTGTGGCTGGTGTGCGAGTGTACACCGTTCGGTATCACAACAAGACTTCCCACGAGGTGTTTGCCAAAAACATGCCAAACAGACACAACACAGAAAGCCCACTCTCATGACCTACCAGGTATTATCTTCATCTAAGAGAAACTAGGCAAAGCAAGAGCACGAAGGTGGAGAAGGAGCTGAACGAGGAGGAATGAGGAGGAGAGGCTCCTGTTTGTTTGCTCTAAACTGTTTCTTCACTTCTGACAGGCTGCGCCTGCTGCTCAGATCCGTCAGGCTGCTCTCCCACGCCAGAGGGAGGAGGGCTGGCAAGCCTGGGGCAGGGGGCAGGAGCAAGGGAGGTGAGGGGCTGAAGGAGAGTTGGGTGGCTGTGAGGCAGGGGGGGTCGGAAGGCTAAAAATACCTATCAGAGCAAGATGACCACACAGTTCCAATTAGAAGCTGATGGAAGATCTCCCACAGGTCACTAGGGTACGCCCCACCCCCAGACACAGCTGTGGTGCAGTGGAAAGGGCAGTCGGTCTATGATCGAAGGATTGCAGGTTCGATTGCCGCCCATGTGTCGAAGTGTCCTTGGGCAAGACACGGAACCCCACATTGCCTCTGATGGAAGGCTGGCGCCAGTGTTCGGCAGTGGAGCCACCATCAGTGTGTGAATGTGTGTGTGAATGGGTGAATGTGACTGTGACTGTAAAGCGCTTTGGGCCTTCAATGAAGGTAAAAAAGCGCTATATAAGTATTCACCATTTACCATTTTACCATTTACACACACAGTCCACCCTTTCCTCTTCATCAGCATACCTGATGATGACGGGCACGGGTTCGTCCTGATACTTGCACCTCGCACCCAGAGAGAGCCCATAGAGATTGAGAGATCTTTGAGGGGTCTGAATAATTTATAGAAAAATCATTCAAAGTTATTTCCTGATATTTAATGTTAATCAGATTCAACAGAAAAACTGAACAATCTCAACTGAATATGTGATGAACAAAAAAGATCAGCCTCCCGAACAGTCAAAAATAAACAGGCTGCAGCATTCAAGAGATGATCCTCCTCTGTTTTGGGGATCAAACTAATCCTAAACATTCCCTAAATATAGAAAGGTTTGTCATGCTATGTGTCTTTGTCATTTGCACTGATGACAATTTGCTCCATTTTGCTGCAATGCTAATAGCTGCTCAGATAAGGGTCTCTCAGTGGAGCAGAGCAGCTACACAGCTTGGTGGTGAAATGTTAAGAATCTACACTGACAGAGGAATCCCTCCATTAACATGCTCGTGTGCGGCATTCACAAACACCATCGGTCACATTACAAAGGACACACTAAGCTTAAAACAATGAAGACATACATTTTGTGTTCTAAGAACTGTAAAACTCATAATTTAATGTTATAACAATACATGACAGAAAATGAGGGTGTATTCAGACTTGAAAAGTCAATTTGTCCAAACCAAGTCCTAAACCTTGTTGTGTCTCATCGTTGCTTTACATTTGTCCACGGCTCATGGGTTGCTTCCTCTCTACACTGTTAACATCCCATAATGCCCAGCTACGGTGGCCATTTTGGTCCAGTTGTTCTGCTCTGAGCACAGAGCCAATTCAGACCGAGGAAACTCAGAGCCAGCTGAAGCTCGGTCTGATTGGAAATGAACCAACACCACCTCAAAAGATGGGTCAGAGAGCGGTTCCTGGTCCTGTATCAGGGTTCGCTTGGGTGTATTCAAACTGAAAATGTCTTCCAAATTATTGGGAGAAACGAACTCTGGTTCACTTTAAGCGAACCAAACATGTCCAGTCTGTTAACACCCGGAAACAACACAATCTTCTGGAGAATCTGCATTAGAAAACTGAAGTTCTGTGAGTTGGCCTCTATGGGAAAGTGACTTTAGGAAATGACTAATGTCCCGAGTATGTGAGCCAAACCCCGAATGTCTTCCACGTGTTATTGATCCCTCTGTTTTTGGGGTTTGGTTTTGGATGAGTTCAGCATTACACTGCAGTAACGGATTTGTAACTCTGCACCACACCCCAGCCGTTTGCTGTTGTGTTGTGCAACTTACTGGCACTGAGTTTTATATAAAACAATCTGAGCAGGAGCCTAGAGTGGAAACTCAACCATAACATTTTGCTTTCCCACTTAAAGGTTTCTTAGTTGGTCAATAAGGATATTTTAGCCTGGGCTATAATTTCTTTAAAGACTCCTAAAGCCATGTTTCTTAATCTCAAGTTTCATGCCAGCATACAAACATCATCCCACATGTTTGCTTGGTCTACTAATATGTTCTGACACTAAAAAGACTTGAGGCACAGTCAGCAGTAAAAGACATGGCACAGGAGAAAAGGTCAAATCTTTTGTTTTGCACCAAACATTTCTGTTGGCCAACAGCAACACGACATCTTCAGCTGCCAAATCCCAACGTCCAAAGATGCCGACAGTGATTATGTGTCTGAAGGGACTCTCGAGGTTCCAGTACTTCAGAGAAGCCAGTCCGAGTCACAATTTTAACATGGTTCCCCACAATTATGGAAGACAGAACGTCTCGGAATGGTGTAAGTGCCGGTTTCCAGATCCCATGCAAAACTGGCCATGACTTAAGAGACAGTACAGTGGATACCTAGGAATTTCAATAACTGAATGTGGTGGACAAATTTTAAGCAAGCCTGTTTTTTTTCTCCGAACCTAATGTTTTGTTAGCCGGGCTTACAGCTTCCATTCAGGAAAGAGAAAAGCATCAACAGAAAAGCATGAGTTGAGAAAGTGTAACTCTCTTTATGACAGAGCATGTTTTCAAAGATCATTTGTCTCACTGTACAGGTTAAATTCCAAAAGGAGACATACCTAACTGAGGATGTCTCTCCCTGGGTGTGATCGAGTCTTCAAAATACAGACATGTAATTGCTTGACATACCAGGAATACCTCACTTACAGCATAACTGCACTAAAGTCAACATCTTTCAATACTGTTGTCTGATCTGAACACGCACTGTGGGTACGGTAAAGGACAAAAGTAAGGTAAAATCCGAATAAATAAAGCAAAACAAAGGAAAAAGACAAAAGGAAAGCTGTGCTTGGGATCAAGTGGAGCCATGAATATGATATTAATGGACAGCAGATGTCAGCAGTGCACTACTCTGTCCATTTCTGAAATCGGGCCTCATCTTTCAGAGTTTCCATTTGTGAATCAATCTTTCCCTGCAAGGAACATTTTCTCAGATTCCTAAAATATGTGCCCTAACCCTCTGGGGTTAACAATGATCTTTATGTTGTTGTTTATGTGCGCCATAAAGTTTCTCTTTTCCTCCACAGTATTTCTTTTCCTTATGACTAACACTGATTGAATCACGGAGCCAAGCTGCTAATTGAATCCAGATCTGCTGTCACGTTTGGATCCAAACAAACACACCCACCAGAGCTGAGAGGACCTTTTCCAACTTCCTGACTCTTTGTCTGCTGCTCACACCCACAACAGGCAACGCCCATGTCAACTCCTCTCCCTGTTTTCCATGAGAGCAGCAAATATTGAAACACTAGTGACAGTTAGAATCTCTTAAGTGTCACCTATAAAATATCATTGTCACATGAACATGTTTCATCATTCCTTTCATAAGTATTCATAGTTTCATTTCTGCAAAGCTTAATCCGGACTCTAATGTTTCCTTCTCTAATCCAATAAAGAAGGTCAGCTTGCAGCAGTGTTACTACATTGCCTGCATAGCTCCCCTCACTATTGCATAACTCTATGCAAGTGGTATGTTCAGTTATGATACCTGACTAGCAGAGGGGGGAGCAGAAACCACAATGTGTAAACCAGAACCAGGAGAGCAGTGTTACAGATGTGAAGAGAACATCTCCCAGAAGCACCACACCTCCTTTGTTTCAGTATGACTCCTGCCCGGCTGTTTCCTCAGGGAACAGGCGAGGCTGAATCTCTGCAAACAGCCCCACCTCGTTGGATAGGCAACAGGTCATAACCCAGTTAGCTCACTCATGTGAAAAGATGCCTCCTGAGATTATGGTTTCACGCAACTGGGTGTACAGCTTTATACCATTTCCCAGCAGAAGCAGATTTCCTCAACACACACAACTCTATTTGTCATTTTCTGATTGATCCTAAAATACAAATTGCACATTTAAACTGCATAAAAAAGCTTTGGTGAAGGGAGGAATTTAACAGAATCTAAGTGATCATTTGAAACTTTGAAAGAATGCAACCATGATTGGATCTGATTGGCTCACTGATTCGTCACCTATTTCAACTCAGACATGATTAAGTCCCAGTCACATGTCAACAGACTCTTCACACAGAAGCTTTTCCTCAACAGGGACTCTTTCCACATCACAAAGCAGAGCCAGTATATTGTACGAGCTCTAAAGTGTGTAGTGAAAAACCAAAAAAAAAACCTCTAAAAAACCACTTCAGAAAAGGAAAAAAAGGAGACAATATCAAGCTGGAGAATGTGAAGCAGCAGTGTTGCTGACATCAAAGAAGACCTCCCACACTTCAAACTAAGGTGGGAGCATTAGAGTAAATACTGTGCGTCATGTGTATAAAGAGATTAGGAAAAGAAGAGGTTAAGTTTGCATGCAGACCAACCTTCAACAAAGTTGAATGTCTTCTGGTCCGGTTCCTGCAGTGAGTGGTCCCAGTCAGCGTCAGGTGAGGATCTGTCCAATTTGTTTCCTACCCCCTCAGCCCAAAGAGCTCGCTCTAAAGCAATTTCTTCCAGAACATCCAGGTCCAGTTCTTCTTCCTCTGTCTGTAGCTGCACAGGTGCAGGAGGTGACTGTCCCCCAGCAGTCTCAGGGCTTATGAGCTGCTTTACCTCCACCACCTCCTCTACTACAACTATTTTCTTTCTCATGGCCGCCTCGTCTGTTTCAGATCTAGTACGGTCAGAGGTGTCAACCGGGGGATGTTGATCAGGCTGGACTGAGGGTGTGGTAGCTGCAGGGATCAGGTCCTCCTCCTCCTCCTCCTTCTTCTTCTTCTTCTTCTTCTTCTTCTTCTTCTTCTCTGCCTCCTGTTTTGAGGCTTTGGAATCAGGGAGTCTTTCCTCTGTGCTGCACTCTGCTGCCTGACTGGACAAATGTTGTGAAACTCTGGGAGGCTCCTCTTGCCTGACAAGAGGGCTGGTCTGCGCCTCAGCCGCCTGTGCTGCTGATGTTAATTCTCTGGTTCCGGGTGCTTCCCTCGCAGTGGAGGGTGTTTGTTGTTTCGGAACCTCCTGCTTGATTTTTTCAGCAAAGACTTGAGCTGACTCCACCTCCCCTTTGTCTGCCGGGGCCTCAGAGAGCACAGCTGCTGACTGCCTGGTTTCCTCACTGCACATTCCTTCAGGAGTCATCTTTGGGAGGACTTTAGTTTCTGTCAGTTCAGAGGCCATGACAGGGCTGTGTTTAACTTTGGCCTCAGGCAGTGTTGTCATGTCAGAGGATGTCCGTGGTTCGGCATCAGACGAAAGGACAAGCTTTGTACTTGTGGTTTCTAACTCTGGGGACTGCTTTTTCTTTTTGCCTTTCTTTTTTCCCTTTGAGGATTCCTCTGAAACACTTGGACTTATTGGGGGTTTGGTCTGAGCAGCAGCTTTCTGAGACTCTGGCAGGTTCTCTGCAAGTTTAGACCTTGCAGGTTCCACTTGACACATGTTTTGCACAGTCATTGTTTCTCCATTGGCCACAATCATTTCCTCAGATTTCTCTGGCTCCATCTGGGGCAACACAATATTTAGCCCCCCCTTGGGACATATTGGTTCAATCGTGTTAACCTTGGTGCCCTTAGTTGTGTCATTTCTTTGCACACTCAGAAGGGGCACCACAGGAGTATCTTCCTGTGATTTTGATGCTGTTCTTTCTTTTGCGTGGTCTAACTTTTCATCAGGCTGTTTGGGTTCTTCTTCCATTTGTTCATTTTTGCTGTCTTTTTTAGCCCCAACCTTGTTTTTCTCCACAGTCTTCATGGGGGTGGACACAATTGAAGCCTCTGTGGTAATAACTGGAGTAGGGTGAATGGAATTTTCTGGCCCTGCCTCCAGGGTCTTGTCTTCAGAAGTTTTTTCTTTTTCCATCTTTGAGTGAAGTTGTTCCTCAGCATTAACATTCTTGGACATCTCACCTGGAGATTTATTTTTCTTTCTTTTTGATTTCTTGCTCCCTTCAGCACTTTGCTCCATATCTGAAATCATTTCAATCACAGCAGCATTATCAGTGGATTGAGATGTTTTTATGTTTACTGTTATCGCTTCAGAGTCCCCTCCAGAAACGACTGAAACGTCCTTTGGTACTATTGCCTCATCTCTTTTGGCATTTGAAACTTCTTTGACATCAGATTTCTCCTGTTGTGAGATAAAAGCTGCTGCTTTCATTTCTACAGGGACTGGTTGTGCAGCTCCGGTTTTTGGTGCTGAGGCAGTTGCAGCGTCAGGTGCAACTTTGACTTGAACTGTGGAGGACACAGTTGTATTTTTCATTTTCAGAGGCACTTGGTCTATTTTAGGTTGTGCTGCTTGGTTTCCTGAGTTTTGAATCACCTTAGAAGTTTCATCAGCTGCATCTTTGGATCCTAATGTTTTCTTAGCAGAACTGTGATGTTTGGATGTGAGCCTTTCCTGAGTTAAATCATCATATTGACTCTTTGTCTGAGTTACATTTCCTACCTCTTTCAACTTGTCTTTCTTATGGTCTCCATTCTGCACATGTCTGCCTATAGGTTTGGTGCTGCCAGAACTGACAGCATCAATAAGAGCCTTGGGGGTTTCCAGAGCAGATTCTTTTTGAACTGGTTTATCTGTAATCGTGACACTCTCCTTTTCAGGTGTGACACAGATCTGTGCAGGCTTTGTTTTCTCTTCTTTGAGTTCCATAACAGGACGCAATAGAAATCCAGAAGTACGTGTTGCCTCTTCTCTTGGTTTAATGGCAGCTTTTTCTTCTGCTGCCAAAGGCCTCTCTTTACTCTTCATATTTTCTTTATTTGTTTCTGTAGAAAAGGATTTGACTGTAGTCTTTGAAGCAAAAGCATCTGCAGCTCCAGCTGCACCAGCAGCCGCAACAGGTAATGCTTTCAGAGTGACTTGTGAAGAATCTTTTTTTATGAACTGTTTCTGAACAACAGTTGAACTTTGCTTCTGCTCCTCTTGAACCTTCAAGCCAATACTGCCCTGTGACACCACTGACATTTCTTTTTTTACAGGGGGCTCTTGATGAAGTGGTAAACTTGTCACTTTGGCTTCTTCCTTCGTAATCAAGTCATTGTTGAAGTTAGTTCTCCCCCTGTGAAGAGACCAAGACTGTTCCTCTACGTCCCCTAAAGCTTTTGGCCTGACAGCCTCTCTAGCCAGTGGACGACCCTTGAATCTTGGGGTACTGAAATGACCTTGTTCTTCTGGAGCCATATTCTTGTGGCGATAGCCTTGACGCTCAACTAGCTCTACCTGGCTCTCGGTTTCAACCATGCGCCCCGGCTTAGGAACATAGGATGTTGGACCCTGAACAGATTGGGCCCTTGCAGCACGGTGGGCAATGGCAAGAGGGGCAGCTGGTTTCCTAATTCTTTGCAAAGAGGCTGGTACAATCTCAGCAGGGAGGTGGATGTATTCACGCAGGTAAACAATGCCATCATTGGTCAGATACCAGTAAAAATGCCTCCAAGCAAAGGTCTCCTTAACATAGCCTCTGGACTTTAGAGAGCCCATGACACGAATTACTTGTAGATTACTCACATCTTGAACTTCAGGGTGCATGATTTGAGGCCGTTTATCCTTTTTAGCCACCATTACCCCATCTCGAAACAGGACCTCATAAATGGCCCTAAGGTCCCGCGTTGGCATCAGCATTCCAGCAACCATTGTACTTAAAGTCAGTAAACTCTCAATGTATAAAAAGGTACAAGAGTTAAACAGGATTACTGTGGAGATGATTTCCAGAGCAAAACCAGCTTTACAGCAGTATTTCAAATCTTCTTTTTCAAGTTCTTACTGTTTCTTCCTTGCTTTTTGAAGATCCTTTAGCTGTTCTGAAGATATGGAATACTCTTCTTTATCCGCTGTTCTTCTTAAAATTAGGGTGGCAAGGAATGAAAAGTCTCTGTTCCGCCGAGATGGCAATGACAGAATGGAAGAGAGGCAGCGTGTCAGAGGGGGAGAGCAGAGAAAGCACACTTCTCCGTCCGACTCCACCTACCTTCTCTCGTTCATTCTAAGAAGAAAAAAAATCTTGCATGGAAAAAAATTCTCACCAAGTAACAGGGAATAGAGGAAGTAGGAAAAACACTGTATTGAAATAAAATAACTGAGATACAGACAAAAGTAAAGTCAAAGGAGTTGTAGCTCAGCTCACTGAAGAGGGCACGAGCACATGCCCTG